>BMAC01000626.1:584674-662342 GCA_014905375.1 Phtheirospermum japonicum | reverse complement strand
GGGTGTTTAGAGAAATGTGTTTCTCTAAGTCACACACGAACGGATTATCTTGAACCTAGAACGTACACACAGTTATTGAACTAGAAAGAGGTCTCGATAAACCAATATCTCTTGTTCAATCGGGACATAGATCGCGAAGGGATCGTACTGTACATATAAGCTATATCACAAGGTTCTTGCAGGGACTCTAAGGGACGAGTTCATATAAGAATAATATGTTGTTCGAATCGCAATGTGTTGTGAACCCACGGCTAGCTTACACCTGAACCATTGAGGGTCACACCACGTGTTTCCTGATTATTGAAAACGATAGCTAGAAATTAATTGTTAATTTTAGCAAAGTTAGATGTCAATATGATTGAATCTAAGGTTCGTAATTGTGATTATGAATTGAGAAAAAATACGAGAAAATTATTGTGGACGCGAAAATATAATTGTTATATTTTTCGAAATTATCGTTTACGAGAAATGATTTAATTCCAATGGGCTATTTGTTTTTAAAATTGGGTTGGCCCAATAAGCCTTTAAAGTTATCGGGCCAATGCTATTTTAAAATTAAAAGACTTGGTCTTTTATTTTTGAATTGCACCATCCTCTTGTTTTGGGCTTGGGCTTGAGCCCTTTTAAGTTTAATAATAAAAAAATAATAATAATAATAATAATAATAAAAAGCCCATGTTGGGCTTGTCTTTAAATTAAAACAAATAAAAAAGAAGGAAGATGAGAGTTAAGAAGAAGCAGACGGGTGGTTTTAAAAACAACACACAGGTTTGAAAAACCCTAACCCAGCCGTCCACCTCCGAGCCGCCGTCGCTTGCCGCCGGCCGCCCTCTCGCACCGAAACGTTCGGTCCTTTTCTCCGTCGTTCTCAATCTCACGACGAGACTTGTGCTTCGTCGTGAGTACATCGGGCAATACGGTGTGTGACACCAATACGCTGGAGACGCCGGATCACTGCTCCACTGCCGTTCGTCTGCCGAGTCGTGATCGTCGCTGCCGTGCCTTCGTGCCCGCAACCATCGCCATAGCCGACAGCGTGACCTGGCTGCCCCGCTGCCGAAAGAGCCGTCCACTGCCGTTGCGAGTCTAGCTGCTGTCCAACCGTTCCCGACAGCGGCTCCTTCCCCGCCGTGAGTCGACAACCTCCTGCCGTCGTTGCCATTCCGACGCTGCTGTGTCGTTTCGAAGGCCACGCTGAAGCTGCCGGCTACCGAACGCCGCGCCCTCGCAACCTCGATTTCGGAACCCTACTGTAGTTGCAGCCGCATCATAGCTGCCGAGAGAAAACATCGCACGCCGCTGTCGTCGCCGCCGACGTCGCGCCACCCGCGTCGCACCCTCCAGCCGTGTCGCTTCTCCTCCGCCGTGCCGTGAGGTGACGAAAGCCTTCCTGCTTGTATATATATATGTTTGTGATATATATATGAATATATGCTGTGTGTGTTAATAATCTGTATATGATATATATATATATAAGTATGTGTGTGATGTATATATGTGATATATATATGCATGTATGCTGTATAATATATATATATATATATATATATTATATATATATATATATATATATATATATATATATATAATACTTGACATGCATGCATGCAATAATACATAATTATATATATATGTTTAATATATTAATATAATATATAATTGTTATATGAGTGATTAATGTATTAAATCGAAACCTATCATGCTCGTTCGATTTTATAAAAATCGAATTGTTTCTTTTGTAAAAGCAATTAAAAACATTGTTTGAATTAATTGAAATTAAAATGGGCCGTTGTCAATTGAATTTGATTCAATTTCCTTTTATTTAAAAATTTTTGTTTTCCGCTGCGCGACGGTACCATCAAATCCCATTAGGAATACCTTCTTGACAATCCAGACCGTGTGTCGGAAAACTCGATTAACCAGCCGTCATTGTCTCCCAGTGCGTCGACTATGTCACATGTTTTCGGTACCGCCAACCCTGTAACTTTGACCAGAAGAAGTCATCTGCCCAGATCTTCGCCGTGCAAAGGTTCGAATAAATTGGATTGAGGAACATGGTTTAGTGTAGTAGCCTCCCCGAGGTTGTTGCTTTTATTAATCGTATGAAGTAGTAGTATCCGTGTTATTTGGGTATGTGCAACCCATGAGCTTTCAGTTTGTATCTTCTGTACGTGGATGTAGTTTTGGCATAGCGTTTGGTTTCGTGAACGTAGTCAAAGGTTATGCATTGTTAACATCTACGCATTGAGAAGTAATGATGTTAGTTATGAGCTGTATTATATCATCTGTTAGCGTTTTGAAATATTGTCCTCATTCGATATCAGAACGATTGAAGTTTGAATACAATGTTAGGGACGTAAGTGGGAAAAGCCCCCGACCAAACTCCACTTACAATAAACTAGAGTTTAACTCCACGATAAATGTTCCGAATGCATAATTAAGTAGTTAAAACGATGTTTTCACCCTACTTAATCATAAAACTTAAGCGTAAAGGCGTCTGTGGCAAATCATAACTTGCAAAGTATATGGTAAAATAACACATACATAGGTAAATTAGATATGGGTTATAGTTGATTGATCATGGTCACTATCGGCCCCGTTCGGTGACAATGGAGGTAGGTGTCCTAGTCCCCCGGCCAGGAACGGAGCATGCATGACTGGTAGCGCATGGCCATCCACTGCGGGGAACTCATTCGGAGCTTCTTGGTCCTCATCATTAGATGCCGGCCCATCGAAATACACCGAGTTATCCACGGCATTACCCGGTTCACCGTTGAAGTCAATTGCGGCCGCATTCTGATCAACAAAAACTCTATAACGGTACCTGTACTTAGGGAAACCAAACCGTCTGAAGTACCGCTCTCGGTCCCATTTCTGCATTATTACAGAGCATAATTATAATGAACTAAGTACAGGTAATAAAATATATATATATGTGTGTGTGTGTGTGTGTGTGTGTGTGATACGCACACGTTAAAATTGATCTATTACTTTAATTAACCCGTTACCAGAATTATATAATTCAACTCTCAACTACTATTAGATATGCGTGTGTTACGCCTTACCAAGTACGATCAGAGTACTTTATCTTGTCATTTTATTATTATGTTTTACTTATTGGCATGAAATAAGAAAGATACAATCCAAAAGGAAAATGATGCACGCTGTAAAATTGCAAGTTCGAGACCACCAACTAAGAAATCATATATATAGTAAGATTAGTTTATTCAGTTTGTCTTTCAAACATTACTTGCTTAAGCTGATGCTAATATGTTATAATTGTGTGATTTTCTTATTTATATATCAAAATGGTCAGGTGAAAAAGGTATATATATTCTCCATCAAGGCTAGCTTGTAAATAACATATGCTGGTAGGTTCATAAAGTTACCTCCCCACCAACGTGTTCCCAGTACGCCGTAAGTACCATCACTTGGACGCTGCGTATGTTCATTCAAACACCTAGCTTGTCTTTGAACTCGACAAATGCATTGAGTTGCATGTGCAACAAGTTGATGCACGCCCGCACATCTGCCATGTTGTAGGGCTTGTTGAGGTTTTCGAACATCTGCTCTGCAAGTTCCTGGAAAATGGAATTGAATACGGCGAAATCATCAAGATGGGGTGTGTGACCGCATATGGTGAAGAACAGATCATGGCAGTGGTCCTCATCCATCTCGCACATGGCCAGAAAGCGCCAGTAGTTCCGCAGCCGTGTTTCACGCTGCTTATGTGTGAGCACCATGTCTACAATCGAAAAAAGGAAAAACAAAAAAAATAATATATATATATATATATATATATATATATATATATATATATATATATATATATATATATATATATATATATAACACATACACAAACAAACTTACGGTAATGTTTAATTAAAGGAAGCATTTGAGCTTAAGTCCATAATCAAACATCCGGAGAATTTCAAAAATACACATAAACAAAGTACGCTTATCGATATGACAATTTCACTACACTGATGAGTTTTTAACGTTCCAATAGTTCGTGCATCTTAAATTGGAAAACTGACACACAACTAAATTACCAACACCAACTACGCATTACAACCTGGGTTAGGCCCAGTTCATTCAGAGTTTTCCTTCTAACATCATCTTGACCATTACGGACTTGTACTCGTCTGATATACTGAAGAAGAGGTCAAGGTCCTTGTTGTTCTTGCAAAATATCTTTGACACAGTTAACCTATCTTTGGTCGTAAGAAAAGGCATCTCCAGCAGCTCATCGAAGACTTCTTTGCGTTGACGCTTCGCATCCTGCTAAAAGCCGATCCGTTCAGCTAGAACTCCCAACTGTGAGTTAGTTTTTTTGCAGAAAGATTCCATCAGATTCAAGAACCGCTCCTCCAATGCATCGAATCCTTTTCTCTTCTTAGTTAGTTTCTTCCTCGACGCGGAGCTGCTGTCACAATGGTTGTTTGAACTGGTCTCACCAACAAGTCCCTCGCTCTGCCGCTCGGCTTCCATATGGGTTTTTGCACCGTCGTTTACCTTCACAAGGTCAGCATCAGTGTTAACAACGTCTGCAAAGCCCTGAGCATGCTCGCCCGTAGCCTGGTCCTTTCCAAAAATCCCAAACCAGTCTTTGTATTGGGGCCAGGACATGTTCCTAAGTGGTTTTGCGTTTGGATCAAGCTGGAAATTAGAAATGAATAATGTTCATTGTCAGTTCAGTAGCTCAATAATTCTTAAATACCTGCTCTAACACATGTTTGACAATTAAAACGAAGGGTTTCGATGATGTACCTTAAAGTATTCGTCCCAAACTGACTCGTCTATTAGGGTTATCATGTTGAAGCTGTCATTCCAACCGAAACCCGAATGGCTCTGCATCTACGAGAGGGAGTGGTACTGTTTCTTCCACACGTGCATCTTCGAGGTGATATGCGGCTCCGCTCTTATATTTGTGATTAGCGTAGATTTGTCCTTATTTTTATTAGCTTTTTAGTTCTTTTTCTATTTATTTTGGTTAAGTTGGATGATTTAAGCTTAATTCCGTATTTTTATATTTCCAGCTTATTTTACCGTATTTTGATCATAATTGATGAGAATAGGTGATTATTCATTATTTTTCACCTTACAGCTAAGTAACCGAAAGAGTTCAGCGCGTAAATAAATGAAGTTCGATGTTCAAGAGTGGAAAACGAGCTTTCCGGTGAACGAGTAGAAGAAAATAGAGAAAATAGAGACGTACTCTCAGTTGCATCGACTGACGCAAGTGTCGACGCTACGTCGATGCGGATCCTACCCACGACGGTCGACGCTTAGTTGACGCCAAGCCGACGCAACTCTCTGAAGTGTCGATCCAAGACCGCGTCAGTCGACGCGAGCACCTAGGCAGCGTCGACGCTGAGCTCTAGCACGCGTCAGTTGATGCGACGTCGACGTGGCTGCCCAGAAATGCATTTTTAGGGTTTCTTGTGCGCCAAGACATGATATGTCTATAAATACCCTTCATATTTCAGTTTTTCAAGAGAGAGACGACTATCTAAGAGCAGAGACCATTTCCTAGGGTTAGAGAGCATAAAAACAACGCATTTATACACTCCAGAAATCAAGATTGAAGATTCAAGATCCTTACGCTCAAGAATCACTTCAAATCAAGATTTCGTTACAAACTCCGGATTCGCTGGAGGTTTTTACCGCTTTCAGTAGTTACAATAAGTATTCTAAACTCTTAGTTAATTTCTTAGTTAAATTCTTAGTTAATTCTAGAACTAGTTTAGTTTTTTCATACTTGATATTGGATATTGGATTAATTTAGTTTATTTATGCGATTTAATTTATGCTTAATTATTTGTCTTTAGATACTTATAATACAATTGCTTCGTGATAGTTTATTAAATTCATGTTCTTAGATTCGTTAATTAAGTTGAATTTTATTGGTAGTTTAATTATTGCTCGTAGTTGATAATCTAGTTTAAAATAATTAGTTAAATTAGTCTCGATTTTAATATTGTTTTAGTTTACAATGATCAATTCAAAATCTTTAAAAAAAACCAATGTACATGTGTTTTATGCTAGTTCATGAATTGAGAAAAATATCTAGAGACCGAACAGTTGTTTCCTCGAGAGAATCGAATTGAGTCAAACCCACCACCCTTCAAGTTCCTCGTACTCTTGCGAGCAAACTTATGTGTTTTTAAATTAAATATTTTAAAAGGTGTGCACAAAAGTTTGGATCAGAAATTTGGCGTCGTTGCCGGGGAAGCAACAAGTAGGAATTAAAGATGTTTTTCATTTTATTTTCTTTTTTAGTTATTATTTTCTTTTTACTTTTCGCACTTGGTTTGGGTTTTTGCCACTTGGTACGTTGATTTGTTGTTGAGTTTATGCAAGGTATGCGATCACTTCAATGCGAACTTGCACCATTCATTGACAACATCCATCGTTTAAATCCACCTAGACCAAGACCCCTTCTTATTCCCGAGAACGATTCTTCAACAGCGACTGATTTTGTTTGCGACCGAGTTCCCGACATAATGTTAGGAGCACAATCGATTCGAAACGGCAATTCCCCACTAAGATCACCTCCACGCCCAATGCAAAACAGGTATGGTAGTGAGCCAATCGTTTTGCAAGGACAATCACAACCCCGAGCCTACTGGGCTAATTATCAGCAAAACGTGGAGGGCATGAGACGAGACGAGGGAAGAAACGAAGGAGTCAACCAACATCACAACGTAGTCGATCACCAACCCAACATGGCAAATATGAGGCAAAACAACGAAAGGAACGACGATCTCAATCGTCCACACAACATCGAGAACGTGCCATTCAGGAATGAAGATTTTTTTCAGCATAACGAGCATGATAACAATCATAGGCACGTGAATGATTGTTTGGCAAATCAAAACCATGGCTACGAACAAGACCATTTTGAAAGGCGATACGAGAGCGACAACGATTACGAAAGAAACGCACATGACAACCGCTACGAAAGAGCTCAGTACCAAGTTAGAGAACCAAGGGGAGATAGAGCACCTAGACAGTGAGATTTTACTCGTCCGAAGGTTGTACCTTTTATGCCTGTTATTGTTCTTAGACCAACCGCAAGAGAAGTAGAGATTAAACTGCACCAACTTAATTTACTCCCGACTTTCCACGGAGGAGCCCATGAAGACTGTGAGTAGCCTGAGTGTTTATCATCATTGCATGTACTTGAATAAGTTTTGATTTGATATCTCTTTGAAACCGCTGTGTGTAGTTGACTTTGAAAATGACGTTAAGGCACAGAAAAAACCCTACTCCGGCCATATCCATAAATTTCAGCTACTATACATTACGAATGAGCCAATCATAACCAAATTATCCATGCCTATAGCCTTGAGTGTTTTTGAGATGACCCTACAACCCATTAAAAGCGTGGGGTAGGATCTCGTTGTTTTTATTGGTTATTTGAGTCTTGAAAATTTTTATTAGGAATTTATTATTTTGTAATTAAGGACCACCATCTAAAAAATAATAATAATAAAAAAAAAAGAATAAAAAAGAGACCCCATAAAAAAAATAAAAGGGGGATATAAAAAAAGAGAGAGAAAAAATAAGAAAGGATGGTGAGTCTTGTTGAGTAATTGCTTATGCGCTTAATTTAAGGCTTGTTTATTATTGTTTATTTTCTTATGAAGCCTAATGTTTAAGAGGCAAATGAGTTATGTTGAATAAGAAGCACATTAAAAGCTTCAATTGATTAAGTGGTTTGAGCTTATAGTCGTTTTACGGTTTATGAGTTGAGAAATAGCCCAAGTTTAAGGGCTACGCTATGAGTGTTTAGTGAGGTTTCTCTTTTGAACGAGGTGAAGCAAAACTGCTTCGTGATTTGAATAGGTTAGGTGAGTTATTGATCCCGTTAGATCGTGAGTTAGCCACACGACTTATATATTCCATACCCGTCCAAAGAGCCTTACATTACAACCCGTAAAGACCTTTACCGATTCTTAGTTTTGACAACACACTTAATTTGCGATTGAAAAGAGATCGATTTTCCGTGCTTGTTTATTGTGCATGCATTTGTATGATTTGAGAATATACACATCCTATGCAGCGATGCTTGAGTGCTTTTGAGCGAAAACCATATTTATATTTCCCTTTTGAGAGGATGCATGAATTGTTTATGAAGCGACGATGTAATAAAGGTGGAGTGTTTGACGTTGCATGATTTGTACCTATATTTTCGAAATTATGTATGTAGCATAGCACAACTCATTTCTTGGACTGATTTTCATTCTTGTTAGTCTTTGAATCTATCGTTTGTTCGAGGACGAACAAACCAATTAAGCAAGGGGTAGTTGATTAGCGTAGATTTGTCCTTATTTTTATTAGCTTTTTAGTTCTTTTTCTATTTATTTTTGGTATAAGTTGGATGATTTAATCTTAATTCCGTATATTTATATTTCCAACTTATTTTACCGTATTTTGATCATAATTGATAAGAATAGGTGATTATTCGTTGTTTTTCACCTTACAGCTAAGTAACCGGAAGAGTTCAGCGTGTAAATAAATGAAGTTCGATGTTCAAGATTGGAGAATTAGCTTTCCGGTGAACGAGTAGCAGAAAAACCGAGAAAATAGAGGCGTACTCTCATTCGCGTCAACTGACGCGAGCGTCGACGCGGATCCTGCCCACGACGGTCGACGCTCAGTCGACGCCAAGCCGATGCAACTCTCTGAAACGTCGATCCAAGACCGTGTAAATCGACGCCCCTGCCCAGTCGACGCGAGCACCCAGGCAGCGTCGACGCCGAGCTCCAGCACGCGTCAACGTAGCTGCCCAGAAATGCGTTTTTAGGATTTCTTGTGCGCCAAGACATGATATATCTATAAATACCCTTCATGTTTCGGTTTTTCAAGAGAGACACGACTATCTACGAGCAGAGACCACTTCTTAGGGTTAGAGAGCACAGAAACAACGCATTTATACACTCCAGAAATCAAGATTGAAGATTCAAGATCCTTACGCTCAAGAATCACTTCAAATCGAGATTTCGTTCCAAACTCCGGATTCGCTGGAGATTTTTACCGCTTTCAGAAGTTACAATAAGTATTCTAAACTCTTAGTTAATTTCCTAGTTAATTTCATAGTTAAATTCTTAGTTAATTCTATAACTAGTTTAATTAGTTTAATTTTTTCATGCTTGATATTGGATATTGGATTAATTTAGTTTATTTATGCAATTTAATTTATGCTTAATTATTTGTCTTTAGATACTTATAATACAATTGCTTCGTGATAGTTTACTAAATTCATGTCCTTAGATTCGTTAATTAAGTTGAATTTTATTGGTAGTTTAATTATTGCTCATAGTTGATAATCTAGTTTAAAATAATTAGTTAAATTAGTCTCAGTTTTAACATTGCTTTAGTTTACAATGATCAATTCAAAATCTTTAAAAAAAACCCAATGTACATGTATTTTATGCTAGTTCGTGAATTGAGAAAAACATCTAGAGACCGAACAGTTGTTTCCTCGAGAGAATCGACTTGAGTCAAACCCACCACCCTACAAGTTCCTCGTACTCTTGCGAGCAAACTTATGTGTTTTTAAATTAAATAACTTAAAAGGGGTGCACAAAAGTTTGGATCAATTTGTACCGGGCAGAGCTTGAAACATATGCGTTTCCAGCACGTGTGCATACCCAGACCTGAATCCATTTTCAGCCTTCCACCCCTTCGCGGTCAAGTCTTTGAGGCCTTCAATCAAAACCGCCTCCTCGTGAGTTGTCCACACCCGTCTGTTAGGACGATGAGCCCCATCTTTGACGATACTTGCTTTCGACTCCATTTTACGTTATTGAAATAATAAAGCATAATAAATTGCTCGAAGGAATCATTAACTGGTTTCCATGAAATTTGGAAAACATTGGGTACGTGGTTATTAATATTTCTAAATTGAAAGAAATAAGCCACACAGTAACGTAGAGTTTAGCACCCCAAACACAATTACAATCGCCGATAATTGTTCAAAACGTTTGTAACTTATTATAGGACGTGTTTTGTCAAAAACCATTAATATTGCAAAGCATAACATTGACAACAACCATAGGTGTTCATCCAGTCGTTGTACATGGACATGGAAAAGTTGTCACGCCAGGTGTTCCACTCCGGGGATGGCTCAACTTGGTCAATGTACTCGTCGGGTAATACATCTGCTCCGTCATACTGGTCATTGGTTTCAATCAGCTGGGCTTCGATTGGGTTAGATGACATTTTAGAACGATTGAAATTGTGAATCAGACAGCACGCCATAATCATCTTATTTTGAATTTGTATTGAGTAGGATGCAGGACTACGTAGGACTGCCCAATGAAGTTTCAAGATAACAAACGATCTCTCAATGGCGTTACGAGCCTTCGCATGACGCAGATTAAAAAGTTCTTTGTAATTTAATGGACCCCTGCCGTCCCTAGACCACTCGCTCAAATGATACCTCACCCCTCTGTAAGGCGTTAGAAAACCAGGATCGTTGGTGTATCCACAATCACATAGGTAATATTTTCCTGTGGAATGGTATTTAGTTTATGAGAGTTATGTACAAGGAGAAAAAGAGACGGTCAGGAATGGGTTAGTGCAAGTGTAAAGTGGAACGGGAGTGTGTGTATCGAAATGTTTTGGTTGAGGTTACCAGATGGAACACGTAATCCATTCCGCCTGGTGACAGCATCGCGCAGCACATGACTATCAGCTGCCGATCCCTCCCAACCTGTGAGGATAAAGTTGTATTTCTTGCTGCGGTCACAGACACCAAGCACGTTCACGGAAACAAACCCTTTCCGATTTCGGTACCTAGGTTTTTGATCTGACGGGACCCGAACCCCTATGTATGTGCCATCTAACGCCCCTAAGCATTCCTAAGAAAAACACAATGCTCAAATCGCCATGAGCAATAATAGATCCACAAATGGTTTATGATAAACGGATGGTTTAAAAAACATATTCCGTAAAAATAAATAAAAAATAAAGAATAAAAAAATTATGTACAAATAAATTTGTTTACCTTAAACCATTTCCAGTTATTATCCGTGCACGTGTCATCTACTGAAGTAGGTGGTATCGCTAAGATGGGATGGAGTCGTAGGACAGCATCGAGTGCGCACCTGAAATGTTTACTAACTGTGCAACCGGACCTTTTAAAGTCAAATTTCACAACCCTATTCTTTTTTTGATGGGCCAGGACACTCAGGAAGAGCGCCACTTGCTCACTTATTAACACGTTTCGGGACTGGGCAAGACCTCCAACGTGTTCTAGTAAGTAGCACAACCTGGCAAACGCATTTCTATCCATGCGTAATTGTTCAACACATGCCCTATCACTAATACTAATTAATTTCCGCATGTGATTTATATGATCGGGCTATCGATAAGTCAAACGATATCTTTGAGGCCTGGTTTTAGTGCTCTTACGTTTGTACCGATCGCGGGCAATAAATGTTTTGTAAAAAGCTAGAATAGTGAAGAATAATTTGAGTAAATTCAACAGTTCCTCTATTATAAGAGTAATCTCGACCTCGGCTTCCACACAATCCATTCGTGCACCAAGATTACTAACTTTGCTAGAAAAATGACGCACCAAACAGAAAGTTACTAGGACTAATCAAACATGAAGTCATGTCCATGCGCTAATCCTAATAAAGTAACCTGGTTTCTTCGTTTTATATTGTTCGTACGATCACTTACAGAAGTTGCAAGACAGTCTCAAAAGAATTCAACACAATAATTATTATTTAAACAACAGTTTATTATCTTAATCGAACAGGTTCCAATTTGATAGTATTAAATGTTGTATGGGTTATTATCACAACTATTATAACAACATCCATCATGTCATATAGAACTCGATTAACAGTCTGTTCGAGTAGCATGCCTATTAATAGTCAAACATTAGTACATATGAACATTCCTAATCCCAGTAGCCCGTGACTAATTATAAAAATTCCACCCAAAACTTACAAATTTCACAGGATATCCCTCTAAAAACCGCTCAAAACTTTCATGCCCAAATCAAACACGGAACATATATCTGATCTCACACGCACAATCAACAGAAAATATTCATTTGAAGGAGTCTAAATGTTCATGTACTCGATTTGCGGGGAGTTACCTGTATTAGCACTCCACAACGCGAAGCACAATCTAGCATATGTGAAATCAGCAGCCACCGCACGATGCACTGTGAGAGAAATTACAATCAATATTGAGACCAAAACACCAAAATCAGGCAGAGAGGGCTTGTAAATCCAAATGGAATAACCTAATGAGCAGAATAATTACGAACAAAAATAATAGGTTTGTGGCGTAGCATGGGAAAGGGGGTATTATTAGGACATAAACCTTCGTCTGACGGGACTGAGTGGCGGTAGGAGGTCGAGTGTCTTTGTCGGTTCACTAGATCCACCGACGCTAGGGTTTCGAGTGCCTTGGTCGATTGACTCCTCCCACCGGCGATTGACTGCAAAACGAAGAACATTCTTCATCAAATAACATGGTGGAGACAAATCCAAAATGAAATTCAAGTATCGGCGAGAAGAACTCAGAACAGCGGCACCAGGGACTGAACACGTCTCGCACCAGGGATAAATGTCGATGGGTTTGACGTGGTCTTGACCCTTTTACACTTGATTGGAGAAGGTAGAAAATATAGTTGCGAATTTACCTTGATGCGGGTGGAGAATTACTGGGCTAGGGTTTCACTGCGACCGCGTGGAAAGGGAGGGTTATATGCCCGGTGATCCTGTAATTGTGTGTTGTAAGAAGGGCAAAAATGGAAGATTTTCTCAAGATATGGGGATACTAAGGTAAATTCAATACATGGGAAGGTGATTAAATGATCCGACCCTCGGGCATGGAATGGTTCAGTCAGCCCAACAGCGGATAGTCAGCGGGCCTGGACTCCGATCCCGGGCTGAAGTCCACCAAAGTGAACGTGGGATGTTGCGGGATATCCCTATAAATCCGGTCCTATCAACCAAACTGAACGCGGCCTTACCAAATTGGCAATGATTTTTTTTATCAAATCAATTATTTTTTTTTGTCAAATCAATTAATTATGGTCAGTAAAATATGGTAACCAAAAACTGTATATGAAATGTGGAATATTCATTTTAACAAATTGATGAGAGCTCTCCAACTAATGAGATCTAAACATTGCAGCAGAAATTCTTGGTTATTAATATGATAAAAAAAAAATACCCAATTATATTAATATAATAAAATTGAATTACCAAATAGAATAATAAAATTTTATTAATATCTACAATAATTTCTAATTAATAAAAAGATTGTAAGTCTTATTACATGGTTAGGTCAATATATCCCACTATTACTTTGTATTAATATATGCCATATAAGACAATTTTGCCATAATAAGATAACATTACGATTTTTAGAGAAATGTAATCAGCATTAATGTTGTATGATTTCCCTAATAGAAGATTAAATCTACACCTGTATTAGGTGATTAATAAAAATATTATAAATTTTAATTAATTGAATTCCATAGATATAAAAATCATAATTCTTGTAAATCTGAAAATCTAATAAAAATATATGGCGGATTGAAAAATAATGTATTAAACACAATTATATAGAGATTGAATAGTTTGGTTATATAAATACATGGTATTCTTACTAAATTGGCAATGATTTTTTTGTCAAATCAATTAATTTTTTTATCAAATCAATAATTATGGTCAGTAAAATATGGTAACCAAAAACTGTATATGGAATGTGGATTATTTATTTTAATAGATTGATGAGAGCATTGTAATTAATGAGATCTAAACACGGCAACGACAATTATTAGTTATTAATCTGATAAAAAATTACGCAATTATACTAATATAATGAGATTAAATTACCAAATAGAATAATAAATATTTATTAATATTTACAATAATTTTTAATTAATAAAAAAGTTGTAAGACTCATTGCATGGTTATCACCCTATATATTAATGCAAAATCCTCCTAACCTATGTGTCTACTTTGTATTCTTCGTTTGACAAATAAAGAATTCTGGTGATTCGTTTGCTTATGTGTCATCCGAGCCTAATATTTACCTAATTTAATAATTTTCTTTTTAATGCATCTTACCTAATTTAATTCTTTTATTATATATTTCCTTATTCAATACTTTCCTTTGATTCTCCTAATATAAAAATATAAATAAGTCATATATAATTAGTAGATACGATCTAAATTAGCTATTTTAATTAAAAGACAAACTACATATGAAATAATTTTAATTACAAAAAATATTATTATGAAAATAATTAAATAAGTTTTATTGATAATATAATTTAAAATAATTTTATTTTAGGAGTTTCAAATACTTTATATAGGTAAAACATGAGTTATTTACAATAATTTAAGTATGCAACTAAATATTAGTAATGTATTCAATCTAAACATAAAGTAATAACTAATAACTAATAATTGATAAATATTGATTAGACACAATTACAATGCGACACAGGTTGGGAGTATGACATCTTTTGAATATCTCAAATATGTAACTAATAATTATTAACGAGTTTATTCTAAACATTACTATATAAAATTATTTAATAATAATAATTAAGAAAATAGATATTAGACACGGGTTTAGAATGTGACGTCTTTTGAATTTTTATAAGTATGTAACTAAATTACTAATGAATTTAATTTAAACATAAAATACAAAATTATTTAATATTTATAATAATTAATAAATAGATTAGACATGTACAAGAAACAGGTTAAGAATACATTATTTTAATTTTTTATTTTAGATTTAAAATTCAGTGATTATCACAAAATATTTATTATATTTATCTGTTGATAAGTCCCGTGTAATACACAGGTGTTCAACAAGTATATATTAATACAAAATCCTCTTAATCTATGTGTTTGCTTCGTATGTTTCGCTTGGATAATAAAAGATTATGGTGCTTCAGTTGCCTATGCATCATTCGACCTTAATATATAACTAATTTAATATTTTTCATTTATTGTATCTTGCCTAATTGAATATTTTCTTTTATTATATTTAGCCTAACTTAATAGTTTTATTTTATTATATTTTGTCTAATTCAATAATTTTCTTTTATACTCCTAATATRAAAATATAAATAATTTATATATAATTAGTAGAGAAAAATCTAAATTAATTATTTAATTAAAATAAAAATTACATATGAAATAGTTTTAACTAGAAAAAACTTATTTATGAAAATAATTAAATAAATTTATATTTATAATCAAAGTTGAAATAATTTATTCTTAAAATTTTAAATAAATAATATAGTTTATGATATATTTGCAATAATTGGAGTACGTAACTAAATATCAGTGATGAATTCAATCTAAATATAAAATATATATATATATAACAATAATAATTAATTATATTTATAGATAATTTCACAATGCGGGAAGGCTCGAGAGTATGAAACCTTTTGAAATCTTCAAAGTATGTAATTATAATTATTAATAAAATCAATCTAAACATAAAAATATAAAATGATTTAATAATAATTAATTAATATAGATCAAAGACGGGTTGGGAATGTGACATCTTTTGATTTTTTATAAGTATGTAAATATAATTATTAATAAATTTAATCTAAATATTAAAATATAATATTAATTAATAATTATAATAATTAATAAATTGAACTGGGCACGGGTTGAAAACACATACTTTCAATTTTTTAATTTAAATATAAAATTTTATAATTTTCACAAATATTTTTTATATTTAATTTTTTATAAATCCCGTGTAATACACGGATTTTAAACTAGTATCAATATATTCCAAAATTACTTTGTATTAATATATGCCATATAAGACAAATTTGACATAATAAGATGAATTAATCATTATTTATGGTAGACGTATTTATTAAATTAATGGCATATTTAATATCAATAATGGTAGTGTTAATTTAATATGTAAATAACAAAATAACATAAAAGAAAAAGTTCACTATTCATTAGGTGATTAATAAATATGTTATAAAATCTAATTAATTGATTTCCATATATATCAAAAAAATAATTTAATTTAGTGGCTACATTTATGTAAATAATAATGTGATAAGAACACAAATAAATATTTTTCAAATATGTATAACATAGTTCGATTTTCATCTTTTATACAATTAATTTAACATATCTGGATGTAGAATATTATCCAAAAAATAGAATGCAAAATATTATCCAAAAATTAAAAATTAATTTTTTTAATTTAACAAAGTGTTAACAGAACTAACAAATAAGTTTGATTTAACAATTAATAACACTAGTAAATATAGCATCTGATCGCAAAAATATAGTGCCCCCTTTTCCAACTTTTTGTACGCTCCACATTTATAAATCTTGCTGCTTTCACTTGCACTCTTTCATCCCTCAATAGTTTCACTAATTCGTTGATATATATGCTCTTAAACCAGAAGAGAGAGTGAGATATTTATTAAAAAAAAAAAGATGATAGCGTGGGAAGATATAAATAAAGTGGTGATGTCAATGGCGCCGCTATACGTCCCCCTGGGATTAGGTTACGCCTCCGTCAAGCGGTGGCGTATGTTCAAGCCCGACCAATGTGACGCCATCAACCGCTTCAACTGCTATTTCATCATTCCTTTCTTCGCCTTCCATTTCACCTCCAGCGTTGATCCCTACCGCATGAACTTCCGGTTTCTGGCCGGAGACGTGGTCGCCAAAGCCATCGCGGGTGCGTCGTTAGCTCTGTGGGCTAACTTGTGGGGGAGTGGCAACTTCTCGTGGGCAATTACGTCATTTTCCCTTTGGAGCCTCAACAACACTTTGGTGGTAGGGGTACCGTTGTTGCGGGCCATGTACGGGCCCGTCGGGGAGGATCTCGTGGTGCAATTGTCAGTCATTCAGGCTCTCATTTGGTTTCCTACGCTCTTGTTCATGCTCGAATTGAGACGCTCTATACCCGATAATTCCAAAAGTAGTAGTAGCAGCAGCAGCAATATCGATAATATTGAGATTGTGGTAACAAAAGAAATTGATAATGTTGAGAACAAGAATAGTACTACTAGTGAAGCTGATAGTACAACTGCGGAGAGCACGGTTATATATTCATCGCCGCACAATGGTGTGGGATCAATCATGATGAAAGTTGGGGTAAAGCTTGCAAGGAATCCAAATTGTTATGCATGTATCGTGGGACTCATATGGGCACTCATATCAAAAAGGTAATTTCGTCAAGCACATGAATTAATTATTATCAAGGTCCATGACGAGTATCAAATTGTTTATTTATTTATTTTGTCAAAAATATGAAATAGGTGGAATTTTGAGATGCCGAGCATAGTAGAAGGATCGGTTATGATAATGGCCAAAGCAGGAAGTGGAGTGGCCATGTTCTCCATGGGTACTTTAATTTTATTTTATTATTAATGCAGGAGGAACTATTTATAGAAAGTAACTAATATTGGGTGGTGGACGAGATTGCAGGACTATTTATGGCACTACAAAACAAGGTGATAGCGTGCGGTGTGCGGCTGAGCTTGTACGGAATGCTTCTAAGGTTCGTGGGTGGACCGGTTACGACGGCTATTGGTGCTCTCGCTTTGGGCTTGAAGTCCAATACCTTTCGTATTGCCATTGTCCAGGTAATCTAATTTGGCCTTTATACAATAAGCATGTTTTTAAAGTACACTTCACATACACAATTAATATAAAATAAAAACAAAACAAAACAACTTTTTTACTTTTTAAAGTAGGCACAAATATTTTATTAATCATATTTATATTAAATGAATAATCAGAAACAAAATTACTGTTTTGCTTAGATTATGACTGGAAATTTATATGAATGTGAAAATATGTTTTCATGTTAGTTTAAATTAATATGTGATTCAGGCAGCATTACCAGAAGCAGTGACAGCCTTTGTATTCGCTCAAGAGTACGGCTTGCATGCTGATGTACTCAGCACTGCGTAAGTATCTTATGCCTTGTCTTCATTGTGTTAAATTGTCGTGTGCCCCGGTGGTATTTTGGTAATTTATTTTCTTTGTTCAATTTTCAGGGTCATTTTTGGCACAATTGTATCTCTTCCTCTCTTGATAGGATATTATGCCATTTTAGATGTTCTCCACTTATGATCTCAAGGAGGTGGTTAAAGGCTCTCGACTTGAATTGACTTGTAAATTAGTCCAATAATTAATTTCATTACTAATGTAAGCTAAAGCAGTGGCAAGGTTTTAGTAGACAACTTAATTATGCATTCTATAGACAAAAGGTGCATTCTTTTACCCCCCAAAAAAGCATTAAATTTCAGTTTTATCCAAACAAGTCACGACAAAAGCATAAATCAACTAGTGAGATTTAAAAGGTGCCCATGGTTTTCATTTATACACTCCAACTTAGTACTTTATACCCGTATGATGCACGGATCTCATGGGGCATAAATTTATAAATTGAATATTAGTGTTATAATTGATTTTGATCAATTAAATTACTAAGTATGTATTATTTGATATTATTTTTATGAAGAATATATTTGTTATTATATTTTTAGAGTTGTTGTTCTCATGAACTTTCGACTGTTGACTCATAAAATAGTATGTTTATTTGTAATTTTGTATACAACATTATATGTCATAATAAGTTTGATGTCTTAATTGTTTTGGCTATTAGTAATTTCAATTTGAATTGTGTATGCAATTATAAATTAAAAATATTGTAAATATGAAGTAACATTCGCTATAAAAAAAAATAGTGGATTACCAAGAGCATATTTGCCCTGAATAATACCAAGATCTTTTAATCGAGGGCAGTACCTAGTGAATTACCAAGAGCATATTTGCTCTCAATAATACCGAGATCTTTTAACCGAGGGCAATACCGAGGGATTAAACTTTTGGTAACGACACTCTCAATAAAATCTTTAGTAAATCGGTACCAACGTTTACCGTCATTATTATCGAAGGCAATGTCGAAGAATTCTTGAGAGAATATATACCAAGTGGAAAAACCCCTCGGTAATACCGAGGGGAATATATAAAACCTTCATAAGTACCTAGGGGAATCAAATTCCCTGAGTAATACCGAGGGCATTTGACGCCCTCAATAATACTGAGGGTATTTGACGCTTCGACAAACAACGAAAAAAATGAAAAAAGAAGAATTTTTTTGAAAAAGTGCCCTCAATTTCATCCCCTTGGTATTTTTGAAAATTAAATAATATAACAGAATATTATAAAATTAAAATAAACACTGTAATTTCATATTACACGTTTAAAATGTAATTCACATGATTCTAATATATAATTATCATCGAACTTATATTTATTAGCATGTATCGTGTAATATTAATAGTATGATACGATTGATCTTTTGTTATAGTATACAGATCGATCGATTTATTCAATTGCATACGTAATTAATGAAGTCTCGTTATTTTATAATCCCTCTCGGTGATACTGAGGGAACTCAGTGCCCTCAGTGTTTTATCAAGGGGAACTCCGTCCCCTCAGTATTTTGAAAATTAAAAAAGTATATTAACATTAAAATAAACACCATAATATCATTTTACACATTTAAAATGTTATTAGTTGATTTTAATATATAATTATCATCTGACATATTTTTATTGAAATGTATCGTGTAATATTAATAATATGTATGATAAGATCGATCTTTTGTTATACTATATAGATCGTTTGGGTTATTTAATTGCATACGTAATTAATAAAGTCTCGTTGTTTTTCTTAAAGATACCATGAGGTTTTTTTTGTTTTTTTTTTAGAATCACTAAAAATACTAATTGATCACTAATTACATATTTTTGGATTTTTTTTATTTATCAAAATATCATTATCAAGAATCATATTAAATAGAAAAATAGTTTTCAGTCAGTTCTTATGAATCATTCACCCTCTCATACATCGTACTTGAATGGTTTAATTATCTTGAACTATAAATAGAAGTCATTTTCTTGCATTAGCCTACATTTCAAAAAAAAAAATTTATAGCTTATAAAACTAAGTAATATTCATATGTGGAACATGAATATTAAAAATAGAACACTAAGAATAAAAATTCTATCATGCTAAAATAATAAATAACATCAATCCAATCAATATTCAACAAAAATTAAAACGAATTTTTGTTAAACTCATTCAAACTATTCTCCTATTAAAGTAGTAGGGAGAAAAGAAAAAACACACCTAAAATATATTCAATGTCAATACTAATAAAAATTATTTAAAACCCATAACAATTATTCTCAAGGATAATCAAATAGGAGTACCTCCTCGTACCGGTAGTTATTTTATGGTTTTAACTGAAATATTATATTTTTGTTAAATATTGTTTAAAAACCATGACAATTATTTTTCAAAAATAATCATATAAAATTACCTTCTCATACTGGTAAAGTTATTTTATATTTTTAACTGAATTTCCCTTTTCGAGATTATTGAGGTAAGTTCATGTGGGTGATCTACTAACATTACTAATTTGTAAGGGGACAATATCCGCATTGTCAAGGCCGCATTAAATGAAAAATCAATAAATTGTGTAAAAATATAAAAAAAACATGATTAATTTTGTAAAAAAATAAAATCATACCTCTTTATTATTTGCTATCATATATTGTAATTGTCAATTAAATAAATATTAGTTAAAAGACCAATTTGTTTGCTTATTAGAAAACATCTCATATTAATAGAGTGACGCACCTATAAGGAAAGTGTGTATACAAAGTACTAAATATTACATGTTATATATATAAAAGATTTGAATTTTAATGGTTATTTGTGACAATATATAAATTTTGACTACTTTTAATATGAATATGAAAATATGTTTTCATATTAGTTTATCCAACTTCAGTTTTATCCAAACAAGTCATGACAAAAGTATCTAAATATTAACTAGTGGTATTTAAAAGGTGCCCATGGTTCTCATTTATACACTCCAATATGGCAAACAGTACAGGAGGATTTTCATATATTATGATCCACTATATAAGTTTTTGTTCCAATTATACTACTACCAGGGCTCTGAACCATAGCCATTCTGATTTTTTAGTATAGTAAAAGCAACTGCACATTCGAATAAGTAACACCACAATAGAACATGAGACCGAAATGTATACTAGCAATTCAAACTTCACTGTCCAGTATCAGGAATATTATATTTACTGAAATTTCTCACTCCAAGAAAAATGAAAATATACAAGCCACTGCTAATAGGCAGTGTATGGAACCAATACATTTTTTTGGGGGGTGGAGGGGGTTAAATCAAATTATAAACATTATCTGACAACTCAGAAAATAAAATAATCATTTCAATCAGACCGTCAAACTGCCTAAATTAGATGACTGAGATAATTCCGCCTAAACCCTAACCCCAATGGGAAAAAAAATGCCCAACACAAATTAAGGAGCTGATAACCATTTTCACTATTTTTTTTTATTTTAGCATTTTTCATTTGAAATGATAATAGAGTAAGGAACTGGAGTTTAAGAGGCATGAAATATTATACACTCATCGATAAGGCAAACTGTACAGGTATCATCATATATCACAATCCAATAAATAATCCTAAAACCCAAACAAGTTATTCAATAATCCACTACCAAGGCTCTGAACCAATTTCATTCTGGGTTTTTATCCACGGAGCTATCTCCGCCGTCCAATATTCCCCTTTCTTTTCACACACTGTCAACTCCCCACTTTCATCATCATCCGAGTCATCATCATCATCATCATCTAATAGGAACAAATCATCTAAACCATCTTCACAGTCATCATCATAATAATATTCATAATCCACTTGATCGTCACCAATCCTAATGACATCATCAACCCCGTAAAGGTATTCCTTCCTCCTCTCTCTTGCCATCCTCCTCCCTTCTCTCGCAAGTTTCATCACCTCGTCTCTTACCACCAATATCTCATCCTTTTCCAAAAGCGTCCCCTTATCACTATACCCCTCCACCAAAAAAACAGAGTCCCTTTGTCCCTTCAAGCTCACATAGAACATCTCGGGGTGCCTCACCAACATCCCTCTCAGCTTGTTCGGCAGCCCAAACTCTTTCCTAAAATGCGTCAAATGGTCAACTAAAGTCCTCTTCTCTACCGTCATCCCCAAAACCTCCCTCGCCAATGCACAAGCTCTCTTCTCCGCCTCGATCGACTCTTTGGCTAAATCCAACACGTTAGTCGTGTACGGGCACACGTCGGGGAGTTGTTTGAACCTCAATAGATATTCGTGGTGGTGCCTTTTGAGATTTAGCCCCTTCCGGAGTCTTAAGCGTTTGAATTTCAAAGGCCTGTTGATGAAGATTTGATTCAGATTATTCAAAGAAAGATTTGATTCAGATAATTTTAATATTGTTCCATATTATTTCTATTATTACATTAATCCTTACCCCAAGTTTTTGCTTGGATATTTGGACTTATTTTATAAAACTAGTGTATGAATATATTTAACGAGATAGGTAATGTAAACAACAATAATTAGATTAACAAATGCTAACATTCTTTTGAAAAGGGGAAAAAAACCTACAATGTTAACATAAACATTATTATTTTAGTCATAGATTTTTGTGTATTTTTGTATTTTTTTACTTAGCTATCAGCTAAATTTGTCAAATGCTTTTATTTATATCAACTAACTTTTCAACTATCAACTCTCAACTAACTTATCAGCTAACTTATCAATTTTGTGTGTCACACACCACGAATCACTTCCTAAAATATAAGATATTAAGAATCCAAATAGATAATAAAACACGATATTTATACTATATTCCTAATATATAATTAAAATCTAGAATGAATAATAAATAATCTAAATCAAATTCCCACCTAAATAACTCAAATAAAATCATCATCACCTGTCCACTATAAGCCCACGAGACTCATCCTCGACGCACGGCGGCAGAACCTTAGCGAGATCCGAATCCCAGGCGACGAGCTCGAGCGCACGTCCATAAGAAGTGTCGACGACCTTAAACCTATCGGGATGATCATTGCAGAGGCGGGAACGAAAATTTATGGGGAGCCCGAGGTCAGGGCCCAGATGGACGAGCTTGGACAACAGAAGCCTGTGATACGGGCCCGCGAGCATCAATAGCTTTTGGAGCTTTGCGGCTGAGGAAACAGACATACGTTTCTTGAGATCAGTTTCCTTTTTCGCGAGGGCCGCGGCGGCCGGGGTTAGGCGGACGCACAGCTGAGTGAGGGGCCCGGTGGCATTAAAAGGGGTGGGTGCAGTCGGGATTGAGAATAGCTCGAATATTGTGGGGTAACGGTGGATCATGGATAAAACGGAACGGGGCTTGGGGAGGGATAAGAAAGAGCGGCATTTGTAGAGGATTTGGATGGGGATGAAGTGCTTGGGTTTGGAGAGGAGGAGGGTTTTGAGCTTCTGGACGAAGCGTATCCTGTTTTGCTTGACGACGTGCTTGTCTAATCGCGGGTCACGGACGAGTTTGTGAGGAGATGAAGAGCATGTGATTAGGAAAGGTGTTTTGTTGTTGTTGTAGAGTGTGGTGATTTTTCTTAGTTTAGGCAGAGCGGGGAGGGTGAAATGGGATTGGAGAGAAAGAGATGGTGGATCAGGAGTGGAAGTGAAGAGGGGGAGTGGTGATATGAGTGCCATTGGTGTCACGCGCATTTAATCAAACAATTGGTGTGCAGATTGCGCGCGCATTTGATCAAACAATTAGCGTGCAGTACTGGGAGAAAAAGTGATGCTTAATACTAAGCATGGAGGGTATTAGCCATCAACAATTAGAAATTTAGAGTTCGGAGAAAAGAAAAGTATCTGTTGTTTTAATTAATCGGTGAGAAAAAGAAAAGTGAGTGAAATGCCCGGATAGTGGTTCGCCTAGCTTCGGTAAAAGTAAACGTAAGAGCCCAAATTAAGTAGGCTAATGTCGACAAAGGATAACGAAATACCATAGACAAAAAGGAGATTGTATTAAATGGTTGATTTATTGACTTTGAATTTGGAGAGTTTTCATAAAATTTGAATGATTTTCGTGGATTTTGGTTATACTTTGTTTAAGAAATTATGTAAACATTTATCCGTATTTAAGACTTTGTAATGAAATCTCATCGGTAAGATGTCCCGAGCATTAACTTTTAAAAAGTCTCAATTCTTTTAAGAGATTTAAAAATTTTAAATTTAATACAACTAGACTAAATTTTCTGCTTTATAGATTGAATATCTTAAAAATGTTTGAACTAGCATTTGTTCAGATTCTAAATTTTGGTATTCTGAATCTTCGGTATTTAGAATTTTATTTAGTAATATTTAATTATTTAATTGTAATATATTGTTATTTAAATATTTAACTTTTAAATCTTAGAACAAACTAGTATTCCTTTTTTCCAATCTCGAATCCGATATTCAGAATACTAACCCAAACAGGGCTAAAACTTCCGAAATATTAAAAATTCCTCAAAAATCTTAATGAATACAACCTACTAAAAGAATTCTTTTTTTTTTTATTTCGGAGAAAACATTATTATTTTTTGGGAAAATAATTTGTTTATTTTATTCTTTGTACCCCAGCGAAATTACTTTATTCCCAAAAAGCATTGACCCTATCCACACCATTAGTTATTAAAGAAAAAAAAAATGATGTGACACGGAACTTACACGACAACAATCCTCTCGAAACAAAATTAAACATTGCTGTTATTTTCAAATTCTTTTGGTCAATGTGTTTCGTGTAGAAAACTTAGATGCAGATATTATCCCTGCCCCCACCCCATAAAAATAGGCTGTGTGTCCAGATTTTGGCAATAAAGCTTACCATAAATTCACAACACCAATTAAACAATCAAAATCATATATACCATATTAAATTGATTACATTAAATGAATCCATTTCTTAACCATACATACAATCTACCATTATTATTACAAACAATAATCAGTCGCAGTGTATATAGGGAAGAATATATGGTACTGGCAAGAATATCTTGATTGAGATTTTTCAATTTTTATTACAATCATTCTCTATTTATTTATTTTTTAACATATATATATATATATTGTCAAATATAATTTGGAGGAAATGGGAAGAGAGTGGTGGAAACGCATTTACTTCCATTATTGCCCGTTTTCTTCGGTATTATTCTTACTTCTTCAATTCATCATCTTCTTCACCATCATCCTCTTTTATTATTTCCTGCGGTTGGCGGGGAATATTTTTATTATATATATTGTTATTATTATATTGTCATGTGGCATTTTTTTATTTGAGTTGTTATTTAGGTCGTAGGGATTAACATGATTTTTGTTCCTGTCATTACAGAGAATAACACATGATCATCCATTGTTAATTTGCTTAGGTTTTTTAGTCAACTCAATGATCAATTCAATTATTTGCCGTGTGATAATGGTCGATATGTGTGCAAGTACTAATCGGAGAGAATATATACACATAATATAATATACATACATTGATGATATATATACACACGCGCTCACACACACATATATATATGGATTATGGAGAGCATGGAATGGATTAATGTTGGAGGGTGTTTCAATTTGTGATTGATTGATGGCGCGCTCATCCAACTTTGTAAGTATATGTGTATATATGCCCAATTAATCATGCATGTGTTTTGGATCTTCATTATTCATCCCCGCCTATTTTAAATTTCCAGAGTCAATTAGGCATATATATGCCAGGTCCAATTCATTTTCCTAATCAATGATATATATGATCTAATTATACATATTTGTATGTATATTGGGTTATTTGTTCTGACAGATGTCAGTATTGAGAGATCAGAAGGGATATTGGAGAACCTGTTTCCGAGGCGGCTCGTTTCGTGTAGCGTCTCTGTTAATCCTTGGACTCTTTATATGGAGCACTTTGATAGCACAGCATAATAAGGAGGTTATATATTGTTTTTGATTTTATTATATCCTCTTTGAATTAATGAAAACCTCAGTTTTAGTCCAATTAATTAATTTTTAAACCTTAATTTTCTGTAGAAACTGTTGAAATGGAGTTCAGGAGCGAATATCTCTTCTAAATTCAATACATGTGAGGTACATATGTGATTCTGTCAATTTATATATTAATCAAATATTTATATATATTCACATTGTGTGTGTATTGTGTAATTGTTCGTTGTAGAATAAATGCAGGCCTCCAGGAAGTGAGTCGTTGCCTAAGGGCATAGTTGCCAATACCTCAAACTTGGATAGACGGCCATTATGGGGTTTACCAGAGGTATGTACGATTCAGCGAATAAATGAACTCGATTTTTGACATTTGTTCTAAATAATAATTAACTTTGAAAGGATCAAATAACAACAATTGTGCAATTAGCAGAAGACAAATAGTTCGAGAAGCTTATTCGCTGTTGCTGTCGGGATAAAGCAAAAGATAAATGTAGATAAGATGGTGCGAAAGGTAATTAATTAAACTCTCTAACTTTTCACATTTTTGGAAAAACAATTCGATAGTTAGTTCTCATGTTTTAATCACGCCTTAAACCGGCCAGTTCTTAGAGAGCGACTTTGTGGTGATGCTTTTCCATTATGACGGTATCGTTGACGAATGGAAGGATTTCGGATGGAGCAGTAAGGTGATTCACGTATCCGTTGATAATCAAACTAAATGGTACGAATTAAAAATAAAAAAACCAAATGATTATTATTAATATGTGAAAGCTCTACGATTAATTTTGACTAAAAAACATGTTTATCATTGATTAGGTGGTTTGCGAAGCGATTTTTACATCCGGACATTGTGGCAGAATATAAATATATTTTCTTGTGGGATGAAGATCTTGGTGTTGAAAACTTCAATCCTCAGAGGTATATATAAATGAAAAATGTGTGTATATGTGTGTGCCTAATTAATTCTTACAACAATAAATAAAATGTGTATTTAAATTTGTGTAGATATCTATCAATAGTGAAAGATGAAGGGTTTGAGATATCACAACCAGCACTTGATTCCAGACTGTCTGAGGTGCATCATCTAATCACATCACGGTGGAGGAGGTCAAAGGTGCACACGTAAGTTTCGTTTTTCTTTCAGTCATTAGTTGCTGGAGTATATATATGTGTGTGTATATATATTTAATTAGATTTATAAATCATATTTTGCAGGAGGGCTTATAAATCCGATGGTAAGGGCGTTCAATGCGATGATAGCAGCTCGAGTCCTCCTTGCACAGGGTAGAATTTATTACAGTTAAATAACCGGACTTTTTTTTTAATGTATTTCGTGGCTGATGTAAACAAAAAGATATATATATTTTTTAATTCCAATTACAAATAAATTAGTTATATATATCCAGGTGGATAGAAGTGATGGCCCCTGTATTCTCGAAAGCTGCTTGGCGTTGTGTATGGTATATGATCCAGGTATTTACCATCTGAATTATTAATTTGTTCTTATTGGTATTTACCAGTTGATTTATAGGATGTCAATTATATTTATTGTGATGTTTGTTACAGAATGATTTGATACATGCTTGGGGACTTGATATACGGCTTGGCTATTGTGCACAGGTAATTAAATCCCATTCTGTACTTGCTTTTTCATCATATATCATTCTCTCTAGTTTTTGTTTTTTTTCCTGAGTTGTTAACATATTGGGCTGCAGGGAGATCGAACGAAAAAAATAGGAGTAGTGGATGCCGAATACATTGTTCACTATGGCCTCCCAACACTAGGGGAACCTGATAAGGTGGTTATAACATATATATTAATAGTAGACTTTGTATTAATAATCCTTTTTCAGTCTCATTTATTTTTGCTAATTAATATCACAAGTTTAAATAATGCAGGCGAAATTAGCGTCCGTTGGAGATGCCACTTCTGAGGAGAAAAAGGAAGCGGCATCCCACCGGCCCCATGCAATCAACCAAAGAATTGAAGTACGTCTATATATCTCTGTGTATAGATATTTGGCATGAGTTTGTTTTCACTTATTGATATTTTGCGCAAATATATAGGTGAGACGACAATCGTATAATGAGTACAGGGTGTTCAAGAGACGGTGGAACAGAGCAGCTGAGGTGGACGAATGCTGGACCGATCAATATCCGGACGAGAACCTACTCAACCATACCTCTTGGCCTAACATGTGAATTTTATTTTTTTATTTATTATTTTTTCAATTGAAAAATATAGTGATTACGATGGTAGTGATATTGCTATAAGCTAGCTCCAAGGTTTTCTTATTTTCTTAGCTTAACCATTCTTGAGATGGGATGGGATACATTTTGTAATGTTACTTCAAAGTCTCAAAGTGAATTCACAAATGGAATTAGCCTGCAACATACCTTTTTTAAAAATTCAGAGGCTATGTTAATTACTTACTCTTTTTTGGGGGTGAACAAATTAATTAATAATTACTGAAAGTAAAATTACTTTTCGTCACTTTTTTTTTTAAATTTATAACTATTTTTTCCTTAGTCCGCTTATTCAACAATTATTGTTATTTCTTGTGCACATCAATTCTAGGATATTATTCATTAGTCATTAGAGATATTCCATTTTACTGCTGTTATTGATTAAGAATAATGAATTTGAAATTGTTTTCTAAAAACAAAACTTATTATTAAGCTTTTTCGACCATAAAGGTTCTTAGTTTTTATTATTACTTTTTTTTACATGGATCTTTGCAATCAACAATATGCACTTTTAGATATTTGAATTTGATCCTTTATTTTCTAATATAACATTAATACTATTATTTCAAATTTAGGTTAAATTATTATTTGCTTATTTATATAATTAACTTATACTTTGTGTGCATGTTGTTAATTTTTGTTTGGGATTCAATGGCTTTATGAAGCGTCTAAATTGTTTTAGAAAATGAAATGTAGTTAGGGCGTTGTTTATCAATTGGTAGCCTAATAATTGGCAAGACCGGCCCTGCATTATGCAATTGGTGCATGATATACATTCTCGAGAATATGATATAACGAAATCAATTTAAAAATTAAATTATAAATTTATTTAATAATAATTATTAGTAAATAGCGATTAGATAGCAATACAAGATACGAATTAAAAATATGATATTTTAATTTTTTCAGATTTAAAACTATATAATTATCACAAATTATTTTACTCTTTTTAAGTCCATCTTTACATAAATCCCGTATAACAATGTGTGTTAAACATGTGTATCTATTCATATATGTAATCTTAATAATTTCATGGGTATCTATTGTGATTTGTCTCGTATTCACTGATAATTGTATATGATATGCTTCATGTGCGAAGTGTGACAACAATACCGTATACCAAAAAAATAACATAATTTCAATGTAAACAAGTCACTTCTAAAAGAGGAATGACTTATGAGAGTTGAACATACTTTTTGAATTTCATGGGTATCTATTGTGATTCGTCTCGTATTGACTAATAGTTGCATATAGTATGCTTCATGTGTAAAGCGTGACAACAATCACAATGCCGTATCCCAACAAAATAACATTATTTCAATGTAAGCAAGTCATTTCCAGAAGAGGAATGACTTATGAGCTATGATAAATGGACATTTTATTTTTGACTCCATAGACGAGTCGGACACTCCGTGAACACGATACGCGCCCGATACGCCTCCGACACGTATTATACGCGTGTCCTTTTTCTCTTTTCTTTCTTTCTTTTTTTTTTTTTTTTAATATTTGATAGGTGACACGGATCGAACACGCCTCGGATACGACGGGACATGTGGGGACACGGCCCGAACACGCCCAGAGCACGTTATTTAATGTTTTTTAATTTGTTTTTCAATTTTTTTTCATTTTTTAATTGTAATCGATTTTTATTTTACTTGGGGTTTATCAATTACTGTGAATGAGTTTGTAATTATCTTAGATGATTAATTGAAAATAAAAAATTATTACAATTTAGTATTTATAGAAAATAAATATATTAATAATTATTTATATTATAAACGTGTTCGAGCCGTGTACTGTCCTATATTTTTAAAAACAAGCGTGTTTTCGTATTCGTGTCGTGTCCCGAGTCTGTGTCCGTGTCGGTGCAACTTAGCTTACGAGATTTGAACATGCTTTTTGAGTTTCATGGGTATCTATTGTGATTTATCTCATATTGACTAATAGTTGATATGGTATGCTTCATGTGTGACGTGTAACAACAATACAGTATCCCAAAAAAAAATAACATAATTTCAATGTAAACAAGTCACTTCTAGAAGATGAATGAATTATGAGAACATACCTTTTGAATTTCATTGGAATCTATTGTGATTTGTCTCGTATCGACTAATCAACTCATATTGTTAATTCTGTTGACACCTTACTTATATTTCAAGCTCACAATGATTCAATTGACATGTGTCATTTGATGGTTTATTGGAAATCTGATGTGGCATCCTCGTATCAATTTTCTAAAAATCCTTCCTTTTTTGTAAATTTGTCAATGGTATAAAATAGCTTTTTTTTTCTCATTTCTTTGTCTTCCTAAAAATGTAGGGTTTTACTCACAAAATTTCTCCCACTCACCGCTATTAAGAAGTTGTTTCATCTCTCTCAGTTTCTTTTTTCCATCTGCTACACCTCACCTTCGTCAACCTAAAGGTAAAACAAACCCTTCTCCATCCGCCTCCCTTTGAAATACTAGTATTCCTTCTCTATTTTCTTAAATCAAAAACAAATCTCTAGAAGTGGTATGATAGTAAATCAAATATTCTTAGATCGAAATTTCATATTTTTATTTTTAGATCTGTTCGATATTTTGTCTAATCGAAAGCAGTTTGGTTTAAGATATGTGATTTGGTTTATATTCTGTGCCGATGTAATATTTTGGTTTATAATATATGCCTGTATTTTTCAAGATCTTCGATATTCATCAAGTCAGATAATTAATAAATCAACCCTATATGGGTTTTACAACCGTGTGTTTTGCAACTATACCGATTTTCTTCTCCAAACTCTCGGTATACAAATGGTCTCTATTAATCATTCGATGGTGAGTGTTTCTTATTTTATTTTTTTCAAGTTTAGATCTATTGGTTTTAAGGTGAATTCGATTTATTTGTTTTCCAGCTATTAAAGATCCATTTTTTTTCGTGTTTTTTTTCTGATAAATCGATGTTGGTTTCAATTTTTTTTAGATCTAAATTCAAGTTTGTGATTTATTTTCCAAAAGTATAATTATACTAATGATTTAAATAAATGTTGTTATTGTTGATATGTTTTATTTCATCTCCTTCTCCCATAAATTGCTCGACATATCAATAAATCAAGTATGTCATGTCTCTAACTTTCCCCATAATTTTCTCCACCAACTCTCGACTAATTGTTTTATTTTTCCAAATTCTCTCCTTCATTCCAAATTCGATTTTGGCGTTATTTCTTTAACAAATATACCGCATTCCACTAATCAGCAAATAACAGTCCCAAAAATTGAATCCGTGTTTTCCATTTTCAAATCCATCGCATGGATCTGCAAATCAACTTCTTCAAAGTATTCCTATTTCAAAGAAATGAATACTGGTATTATATAAGTTTTTATTTGATTTTTCATTGGGATTTTGAATTTTGATCGTTGTTTGGGTTGTTCGAGTTGGATAGTAAAATGAATAGTGGTGGCCAGCCGAAGAGCATTACTTCAGTCCGCCCCTCCATTTCAGATCCTGTAATTTCTCTTAGATTCTATCACTTTTTTTCTTCTACGCATGTGTTAGCTTGAGTTTTATAATAATATTGATCTAAGGTTAGTTTGGAATGGTTGGAAATAATTGATAGACATAGCAGAAAGGGGGGTAGTTTTCTTTTTATGTATGAAGATGGGTTTTCTTGGAAGGTGAAAATATTCTTGGAATTTGGAAAAAAAATAAAGTGAAAAATGATAGATCGATGCAATGAGGTGGGTTTACTTAAGAAACTTGAGAAAAATCAATGAGGTGGGTTTTCTTAGAAAACTTGAGAAAAATGTTCCTATTATTATCGTAATCCTGAGAAAATTGTGGGAATAGTATCATAGATTGATAAAAAAAAATCCTTTTAGGTCTATATCTGTTGTTGATAACTGTGCTTTTTTTTTTTTTTTTTTGCTAAGGTTTTGTTTATTTTGTTTCACATGTGGTGCCGAAAATTGAAAATCTTGTGCAATGTTTGGGTGGTGAAGATTGAGGATATATTCTACCAAAACATAAAATTTATGTAATTCCTTCAAGGATTGTTTCTTCAAATATGCTGCTATGGTTGTTTGGAATCTGTTTAGATGGCTATTATGCAATAAATCTGCAATTATTTGTTATTTCGCATTTAAGTGAGTTTAATTTGTGTTTGTAGACTCCGGTCATATATATATATATAGGGTTGGGTTCAAATGAGAACCCGTCATTATATGTGAACCTAGGGACTCATCTTGACCTAGGGACTCAAGATTATATGTGAACCTAGGGACTCAAGATGTGAACCTAGGGACTCATCTTAACCCGTCATTATATGTGAACCTAGGGACTCAAGATTATCCAATCTAATGATTGGATAATCTTGATGGTTGAGATCATGACATGTCAGCATGGTAATAATGTAAAAAAATGCATTAATTAATTAAAAAAGGTATTTTGGACATATATCAACGTTTACAAAGAGCACTACATTATTCTTTAGAAAACACAATAGATTAAGAAAAAAAACACTACGATTGTATACAAAAAGTATCACAAATTTCGTCTATAAACTGCAAATTCAAAAATCTGAAATGAAACTCAAATCTTCAACAAACCATAACGTTTTCAAATTTTATTCGTTTTGAATGAAATATATATCAAATTAATCACATTCTCAAGATCTACAATTTAAGATACATATTGCATGTTTTATTTTTAAAATATATATATATAATTAAATTAAAAAAACTGGACTAATTTTAGCACTACAGTACCGTGTAAAAAGTACAATGAACCTGGACATATAATTGCATTGTGCAATATTAGATATAAGGCCAGGATTAGTCCCTAAGTTCACATATAATGACGGGGTTCTCATTTGAACCCAATCATATGTATCTAAGGCCAGGATTAGTCCCTAGGTTCACATATAATGACGGGGTTCTCATTTGAACTCAATCCTATATATATATATATATATATATATATATATATTTCTACGACCCGTATTTTGTTGTTGGGACATAATTTGAGACATCGCCCGCACAAAAACATTAAAAGCCGAATTTCGGCTGGAATTTTAAAATCAAGTCCCGTAAGCTAGATAAAACTTCGCTACAAGTGTGTGAGTTTGTTTGAGAGAGGGAAGAGAAATGGTAGGGCAAAAATTAAAGAGTAAAATGGTTGCTTTTTTTTTTTTTTAATTTTAATTTATTCTTCTGGAAGATGGGATTTTGTTGTGGAATATATTATTGAAGGGACTGTGTGATTGATTTACTAATTTAATGATGTGATTGTGTAAGTAATAGTCTTTTTCTGTCAGATTAGGAGATGGACTTTATGCAATTTTAGAAGTTAAACCCAAGTTATGGGTATGTTCCTTCTGTGGCTACAGTTACATATTTGGACTTAGTGACCTCATTTGGAGGTGTGTTTCATATCAAGACAAGAATACTAGCATGACAAAAACTTGATGATTCAATGTTTAATTCGTTAATTTATTTTACCTTTGCCTTCTTCGCATGAAACAAGCTGAATCAATTTTTTATCAGAGAACAAATAATTTCGAAACTACCCCGTCCGCCACCACTGATCGCCAAGAAAAGATCTCCGCCCATCATTTTGTATTCAGAATTTGGCCATTGGCATCGACTATTCGCTCGTCGATCACGTTATCGGCTGCGAGCCCATATTTCCTCATCATGGGCCCGTAAGCCCCTTCAGTTATGTGCCCTCAAATTCCTAAGCTGGTGCAGAGACTAGCTAGGAGGCCAAGCATCGAGCTTGCTTCCAAAATCATGTAATAATGCTCATCGATGGTTGCGCCAGCCTGGGCCCACGCATTGCCATTTTGAATGTCGATGGTGATGGATCAGAGTTTGGATAGGTCAGTGATGATGAATTATTTTTCAGTTAAGGAGATGTAAGAGAGGCCTTTGTAGTCGTGGCCCCCCGCTTCGGACTTTGATTTGGATACTTAGCTGTTGCGCGCAGATTACTACGGCTTGGACATGGCTTTCGGCTGATGTAGTGAAGATAAGTTGAGGTTTGGGGATGGAAGGAACTAAGCACGGAGGTTTTGGGCTGTGGAGTTGAGGAGTGAGGTAAATGAGGTTTTGCTAATGTTGGGAGCATAAAAGTTGGAGGATGGGACTGTGGAGTAGCGATTAATGCACCGGTAGACATATTAAAAATGAGTAGTTTATATAAGGGAAAAATCTTTGTGCCACATCATTCGGTTTTGATTACAAAACCACAAAAAACGTGGTGTAGGGGGTAAAATGCAATTCGCGCATAGTCCAGATGACAGTTTTTCGAAAGAGAAAAAGTTCGTATGGTAAACTGTAAAAATTGAAATAGTCTGGGGGGCAAAAAATAATTACCCCTTTATATAATTAAGTCAATAGTTTTTCGGTTGATTTTACACATATTAAGAATGAGTAGTTTATATAATTAAGTCATTAATTTATTTGATACTTTTCAATTATATCTTTCTTGAATCTATTAATGTCGATTAATACCCCTATAAACCAATTTTGAAATTAGTATATTTGTTATTGTAATAGTAAAACTTTGCATTATAATTATTAATATTTTATTTACCATGAAAATAATAATATTTGAAAAATATTAATTAAAAGTATGTGTGAAAATAAAAATTAATAATATATTAAATAGGATTGACAAAATTGATATACTGAATTATTTTTGTAGAACTAAGATAGTAAATGGACTTCAATTCCTCCTCAATTTTAATTCTCTCTCTCTCTCTCTCTTTCTTATATTTATTTGAAATTCTTCCTAAATTTACTCATTTGGAATTTATCACCAGTATTTCAAATATACATAATTGCACACAAAAACATCACTCTCTATCTCTCACACACACTAAACACACACAACATATTTCACTAAGTTTTATATTTTTATTTTTATTAAGGGGATGCTTGGTGAATTTCATGGGAATGGAAATGAGAATGGGTTTGATTGTGGAGGTTAATGGGTTTGATAACCCATGTTTGTGGGGGGTATGGCTCAATACCAAAAATTGGGCAATCAAACCCATAGTGTGGTAGTTATCAAGCACCACTTTAATAGTGTTTCCCATTCCCTACTCTCTAAACCCTCCAACCAAGCATCCCCTAAATAACAACTGAGAAAACAAGAATATAGAGCTTATAACGGAATTTTGGAATTTCTACAAATCCACAATATATCAAACAATAAATGTAAAAAAATGGTTTCAAATCCCTTGATCGAATTGCAGCCTAAAATGAAAGAATCTTGACTAAGTTAAGTTCTCGAAAGATGAAGTTTGAAATTTGATATTCAAAACGATGAAGTTGGAAAATTAGCTTGGTTTGAGGAGTTTCTTAGGCTTTAGTCAACTAATAATCAGTAGATATATATTAATTCAAGATTTTTAAATTTTTTAATATATTTAATTGGGACAATTCGTAAATTCTAAGGTCTCGAGATATTTAATTAAGATTTCTAAAGATATTTCAAACATTTACAAAGATCCCATAGTATTCATTTGAGATATTTTAAACCATGTTTGTTTGAAATTCTTGAGCCCGATTTTAGACATTTATCTGTAAAAATAATATAAAATAATATGTTTTGAAACTATTAGTCTATGAATTTATTTAATTCAAACTCTTAATATAAAATCCATTACTGCATATTTACCAATAAGTAAATTAGTATTTTCTCTATAATAACATAAAGACATTATTTGATATTCTAAGTAAATTCCTCTTTTTAAACCATAGTTGTTGAAGTGAATAACATGTTTACTCGATTTTGTTGATAAGATATTTGTTGATATAATAATAAATTAAAATTAGAACAAATAAGCAGATTTTCTATGGGTATATTTAATATCTGTTGATTTTATAACTTAGAGGTTATATATAAATCAACTCACGACCTATTTTTGAGAAAATTGTCTTTTTGCCTCATTATACTGTTCATTTTTTTAAAAATGAATATGATATTGTTTAGTGTCAAAATATTTATACTAAGTTGGTAAAATTATAAAAAAATGTACAAAATTATCTCGATCGGACTTATTTAATGATGTGGCGTGATTCAATAATTTCTTATCAGTTTTCTTTAATTTTAAACATTAAATTGAAGACAAATACCAGAGAAAATTCATTTCGATCCACTACATTAAATTCATTTCTTATCGGCTACATTTTAGAAAAGATACGAGATATTGACCATTATTAAACCACATCTTCTATGCATTTGTTTACAAGGACTTTTAGTAATTTTAATGTTGTTATGTTTTTACTAGATATGCCCGCGAAATGCGGGTTTCCAAACTAGTACTTGTATATGTATGCTTCATATATGATGTGTGACAAAAAAACGTACACCAAAAATGTAACATAATTTCAATGTAAACAAGTCACTTCTAGAAGAGGAATGACTTATGTAGTTGAGCATACTTTTTGAGTGTCTACACCATTGAACCATTCTTAGATCTTGCAATTTAAACTTTTATTTATATTTTAGATAAAAATAAAAATAAATGCTATACAATAGATACAAAGGGAAAAACCATTTATGGACTTCTTGTTTTTGTCACAATAGATAAAAGGCGTGAGGTGTTCGAAGCGCTAACACCTCTAAACACTCGCCTCACCAACGGGAGACGCTATAATAATAATAAAAAAAATATAAATTTATATGTATTTATAATCATAGACAAATAAATACTAAATTCATAGTTTTAAGAAAATTCATATGTACGAGACGCTTACCTCCAAACACCTTACCTAGCACCTAGGCGTCACCTTTTTAATCACTAATCTTGTCGCTTCAACTTTCTTCTTTTTCTATCCTACTACTTCAAACTTTTTTTTACTATTCACCACTTTGACCAAATTTCTTGTTTTTCAATTTTTATATTTTTCTCCGTTTTAAATTTCAAAATTAAAATAGTTATATCCCTAATCGCACTACTAACTAAAAATAATTACAAGTTGACAAATGTACATTGGAGTTTAATTAACCAGAAATTATATTATATTATACTTTAATACTTAAACTTGAATGAGGGATATAACTTATATATAATAAAATATAACTTTATTATCGAATATAATTTTTGTGCTTTTAAAGAATGAGAAAATTAGAACTGGAGAAATAGAACATTTATATGAGGTGGCAGAATAGAAAAGGAAAAATAAGTTCAAGTGGCAAGATTAAAAAAAAAAAAAGATGAAGGGGCGATATAGGAAAAAGTGAAGTTTTGGGGCAGCAGTGTGCAAAACTGAAACGTTAAGGGAGCACGAAAAAGAAAATATATATCCAATAACAGTATCTACCTGATATAAACTAGAGAGAAAATAGAAAAAATATATAGAGTATGAATCTCAGATATATTTTTATTATAACTGAAAATATATTTATAGGAAAACATCCAATGGTACAATCGTTATTACATAATCTCATTAGGGACAAAATAGATATTCACACCATCAATAATTAATACGAACACTATTCACAAATAATGAGTTGGTTGAGAATATTTATAATACTCTTACTTAAATGACTATTTACATATATGTTTCGTGAATGAGTTGAAGAAAAACCCAATGGGTTAAAAAAATTCAAAATGTTTGTATTAGAACTTGTGTCGTAATATATTGTAGTAACATGACGTTGTTAGGAAAATCATGTGGGACAAAACCTGAGTAATGTGGAAGCGTAAAGTCGCCCCCCCCTCATACTGATCATTCTTGTAGGAGTATTCATGTATTGTCTCATTAAAACCTTATCAAGAAAACCCCGTGGGAGAAATTTGACCGAAGGAAAAAGAGTACAACTACTCCTTTCGATTTCATATATTTGAGGAATTGTACTGATTTCTCTTTTAGTCCGCATTATATCATGAAATGCATCGTTAAAGCCTTGTTAGGAAAATCCCAGTGGGAAAAATTTTAATAAAGGAAAAATAGTATATTATCCATGTTAATATACGCCTTTAAGTTACCTCGTTAAAAACCTTGTAAGAAAAATCCAGTGTTACAAAACCTAGTCAAGGGAAAAAAAGTGTAACGCGTATTTTATAAGTATGCTTCGAGCATCTCAAAATCCTTCCAGAATTTGTACGAGTATATCATATTAATTAGTCAATACTTTTTCATTTAGTTTCTCATGAATAAGGATTTTCAGATGTCTTGTATTTATCACATAAGATAGTAATGTATCATATTCAATGCTTACATGCAATTGATACATTCAGACTCATATCATCATTTCATTGAATACATGTTAAAACCTCTTATGTAAATATTATATTAGTTGTGACCAGGCTGCCTCGTTAAAACCCTTTTTTGAAAAAATCATTCGGGATAAAAAAACCACAATTAAGGAAATGAATACAGCGTATGAATTTATTTTACAACAATATCATTATTTTAAGTCGTTTCATGTATTAGTAATATATACGAAACCTCGTTAGGAGTTCTAGTCTCACTCTTCATCAATCTCGCACATTACTACTTTCATTATAAGGGCATATATATCAACATCGATATTTTTCGATGGATTTTAATATCCTCATTATCAATAATCATTCGTAGTGGTACTCTTTTATAGTGTGTCGACACTTTTCAATTTCATATCAGTTCCCATAACGACATAATTTATCGAGATATCTCGCAACCAATCATTTCCAAGGATTTATACATTATAATGATGTGTATATACCCTTTGAAAGTATATGCCTCATATACCATTCATTTGATATTTATATTCGGGAAATATTCAACGCTTACCGTGTTGTTTGATTTCTCGAAGCATGTGTAGTTAGTATATAAGAACATTATCAATCTTTCTTATATGTTTTAAATTCCAAGTTATTACTTAGATTTAGAGCATATTAAATTTTACATTTCATAATTATTTCTAACTATCAATACTCCCCCTCATGTTGAGAAAAATTGGAAACAAAACTCATACAACTGGCATGACATTAATTATATATTATAAACATTTAATTAACAAGGGGGTTCATATTATTTTGCATTTGTTCTCGATATTGACAATGACCTGAAGGACTTCTAATAGTTTATCCAATCATTCCATGATCTATTCAAGTAATTGGGATATCTTACTAGTTTTATCATTTAATTTGGAAATTGTGCTCATATTGAGAGCAAGTCACCTCGTAAGCTTTCAGTTATGAGTCATATACTCATGTGACTATCTAGTATATCCATAAAATCTAGTACCACACATGGAGGGAAAGTGGGCCCATATATATCTCACCCATATTCATTCCAGATTTATTAGAGATTCAATCTTAACATTTGATAGTAATAAACTTACATTAATCGAGAACAGTTATTGAAGAATTCTTTTGTTTTTTCAACTGAAATTTCAATAATTCCATCATTAGTTGAACCGATATGATTCAGTTATATAAATTAGTATTATTGAACACCTGTACTTGGAAGATTCTTATATATATTACAAAAACTAGTTGTGTCCAGCATGAGGTATTTATTTTAATATAGTGATAATTTACCGACATATCAGATCAGTTTTCGGTGATATTTCAGTTAAACTACTATTCAAATACAACGTTCAAACATGGTAGTGTAGTTTGTATGCTTCATGGTACTGTTTATTGTTCAAATGCAACGGCGTATTTCATGCTCTTCATATCAGTCTATCAATTTTATTATATTTATGCTCTGCTATTCACTTCTGCTGTTATTATCCCCCTCTTATAAATGATCTCTTGTAGTCTCAGATCTCTCAACATATCCAATGGATCTATTTGTGTTTTGGAGTTTTGTTTATTATATTAGTAAGGGGGGGAAAGTTGTTTCAGAAAAAAAAATATTTATTGAAATTACTACTCTTATCAAGCCGGCGATCGGGATCCCCTATAACGCCGCCTACAATGCTCCGATGCCCCAACCATACTACTACGCTGGGCAAAACCCTTATCAAGCTGGCGTGATCCCTCCAAACGATGTCGTTGGAGACCCCAAGGGCATTCCCATTCAATAGACAATTTACCGAGATACCCCTGCCCCTTTTAATTGTCTTCACTGCGGCGGCCCAGGTCTCACCACCGTCAAGTAAACTTCTCCTTTTTCTTTCTCCATTTTTTATAAGAAAATTCATTTATCTTTTTCGAGATTTATTATCGATTTTGGGTGTTGGCGAGGTTTGTTATCTTTTTTTTTGGAGGGGGGGGGGGGGGGGGGGGGGGTGTTCTGTGTATTTCATAAAACCTATTTATGAATTTGGCTAAATGAATGAAAATACAAAGGTATGTCTTATGTGTTGTTTTCATTTCTATTATAATTTTGTTCATATTATTTGGCCTGGGTATACTAAATTACTGCCTTATGTTTCACCGTGTTCAAAAATCTGCTGTTCATTAGAAATTCTTTCGACTTAATTATACAATAAATATAATAAACTGGGATTTTACTACAACAACTATTGCTTATATATTTTTTTAAGAAAAATCACGTTTACTAAACTAACACACTTCACATAGAAACTTAGGTCAAGTGCTTTAGTAATTAAATGATAGTAATTTCAGTGTGTGCATTGTTTGGTTTAAGTTCAGTGATGCAGAATCTAACATTGACAGTGATCATAGTGTTAAGTGCAAAAAAATGGGTTTACTGTATCCCAGATAACCTTCATTGTTGTAAAAGAAACTTCATCTAGTATCTCAATATATTATTCTCTTCTAAATTTTAGGTTCTTTTGTGTTTTTGTTATTTATATAGAGTTTAGGTTTGCCTTTTGAACTAGTGTTGTATTGTACTCTGCTCCTTGGTTTTCTAATATGGCCACAACTTAAGATGATTGGCTTGTTTTATTACATTATAATCTAGAAAAATTGCATTGTTCTTCTATCAAGTTTGGTGGTTTTACGTCTTTTTTCATTAGCTACATTTGCATTTTCATATTGACCTGCAGGCACTCAATATGAAACAACCTTATTCGGACGAGGAAATTGATGATGTACGTAGACGTTGGGCCGAGTGTTTATTAGAGGTCATTGCTTGATCACCATGTAGGGTGTGCAATATTTTGGAGTGTAATTTGTGGATAACTTGAATGGTAGCAAAATAGGTACTCATGGACTTTTGTGGATTTCTATTTTAAGACTTGGTGATCGTGTATTTGGATACTTGTGTTGTTTAGATTGACATATTATGGTGATTGTGTATTATTGTTATTAATGACATGTGTTGGTGATCTTGGGATTATATAAATGAAATGTGTTTTGTGTATTATGGTGATTATGTATTATTGTTATTAATGACATGTGTTGGTGATCTTGGGATTATATAAATGAAATGTATTTTGTGATTTAAATAGGTACTAAAATTGTAATATATGAGCAGGCCTGGAAAAGAAAAAATGAATCTGGAAATCTAGAACGGATATCAAAAAACCGTTCTAGAAAACAAACATTCCAGAACGTCTATTTTTCGAGACGTTCTGGAAAGTATACTTTTCAGAACGTCTGTTTTTCGCGACGTTCTGGAAAGTATACTTTCCTGAACATTTATTTTTCGCGACATTCTGAAAAGTATACTTTCCAGAACGCCAAATTTGAAATGGAGCGATTTGACCAGGTGAAAGAACTGCCCGCCATCGGAACATGGGCCAAGTCGCAATCAGAAATAAAAGTGTTGAAGTCCGAATTCGAAATAATATGATTAAGACCCAAAGAAGTCCAAAAAGACATGCTGGTAAACAAAAATCACCTCGACCGAATCAGAGTAAACAACAATGTCGAATCAGGCCGCCCCTTGCCTTGAAAGAATTCACACGCGGCCGCTAGCTTTCCCAAAATAATTGGAAAGTATACTTTTCAGAATGTCTGTTTTTCGCGACGTTATGGAAAGTATACTTTCCTGAACATCTGTTTTTCGCGACGTTCTGGAAAGTATACTTTCCAAAACGCCTATTTTTATAGACGTTCTGAAAAGTATACTTCCGGAACGCCTGTTTTTCGAGACGTTTCTGGAGAGTATACTTTCCAAAACGTCTATTTTTCTAAGCGTTCTGGAAAGTATACTTTCCAAAACGTCTTAAAAAAAGAAGTTCTGGAAAGTTATTTTCCAGAACGGGGAAACTGGTAAAAACAACTTTCTAAAATGGCTGAAATTTTTTTCTAGAACGTCTCTTATAACTGTTTTAGAAAGTCAGACATTCTGGAACGTCTCAGCAGGGCGTTCTGGATTTGCAGAAACAGGCGTTCTGGAAAGCTGTTTCTGCACTAGTGTTCCTTGAGCATCCATAGCACCTAAAAATAAGGATCAGTATACTTAGTATGTCAAGTAACCTGCTCTGATACACCAATTGTAAATTTGAAGGTCCATGGATGTTATAAATAAGTATCAGTAAACAGATGTTAAGTCTGGTGTTAAAACACCCAAACTAACATCAAACAGTTTATATGAATAAAAGTAGCAGAATAATAAAAATAAAAGAATACAGCAATTTAAATTTCATCCGTAAGCAAACGTACTTACGAACTTGGGTATACAAACCCGAAAACTATATTACTTTAATTCGTTCAAGATCAAATACAAAATAATAAAGTAATATATGAAAAATACTAGTATCAACACTTGATACTAAAATACTTGTGGCGACATTTGTGATGATCTTCTCCGTTGGTTACGCAACTTTGAAGATGTACGTGTTTTGGAACGTTGCCTCAAGTCTTCTACGTGCTTGTATTCTTTTTGCTCTTGCGTCTCCTTGCTGCGTTCTTGCTCTATGTAAAAGTCGTGCCCAAGCTGTGTAAAAGACGTCCTTCTTCTTGTCTTAAATAGACAAGAGGAATCCTAAATTTAGTAAACAAGTAAACCAAGTCCTAAACAAAATTTAGGAAACTAAATAAAATTCTAAACACAATTTATGAAACAAATCTAGTGTCTTAATTTATTTTGAGCTTAAGAAAGACAAATAACTATAAAAGGGAAATAAGAAAAAGTTGCCAAAAATAAATTTCTCAACATGCTGCAAAGAGGAATTTGCCAATTTGAGCATGAGGTGTATTGAATATGGTATATTGGTATGCACACAACATGGTGTTTGTTTTGTCTATTTTGGTTGTGGGACTCCTTCACTTAATTTCAACAATTTTGTGAATGTCCGAAGTGGTGGCAGTGTTTGGTTTCACAAATAAATATTTTCATTTTAAAAATAAGTTTAAATTGATATACACCGGTTCTTATTTTCTGTTATGTGTATATAAGAAAGTTTTAGCATAGTATATAAGAAAGTTTTAGCATACCCCATGTTTTTTAACCGTTATATTATTTCAGTTTTTATGTAGTGGAATGATCTAATGGTTTAAAATACATGGAGTATGGTACATTGGGGGGCACTGCAGAATTTCCCATATATATATATATATATATATATATATATATATATTATATATATATATAAAGTTGAAGGATAGTTTGAATCAAGCAAAAATGAGATGCAGATTGAGATATGGAATAATAATTATAATTTATAATAATTCGATTTCCGATACAGAGGATCATCACTGTAGAGCATATGTGTTATAAACAAAAGAGAAAACATAAAAAATAAATAGAATATAAATTTTCAAATATAATTTTCATTATAACTGGAACTCTGTTTATAAAGAAATCTCAAATGTTACGTTACGTAATCTCATTAATGATAAGATAATTATTCACACTAACAATAATAAATAAAAACACATTCACAAATAGTGAATTAGTGCTTGTTTGGAATCTATTTTGAAATTGACTGTTTGCAAATAAGTCCATTGACAAAAGAAAAACATGTTTGGTGGTTATTTTAAAATGGTTTGAAAAAAGTAATTTTTTCAAAAGTCCATTTTGAAAAAATGTTAATTTATGACTTTGAGTTTCATTTCTACACTTTTGTTGGCTTTTAAAATTATTTTTACCAAATACTTCACTTTTTTCACAAGCACTTTTCAAGTTATACTTTTCCAAAAATCCATTTCATAGACGTACTTTTATGCCAAAAATGTTCCCAAACAAGCCCTACTCGAGAATATTTATAACATACCCTAGTATTTTCTACCGCTTATTTTTCGTATTAATTTATCTTCTTCACAAAGATCGTAGACAATAAATTCCTCAATAATTTCGATATATTTCAGTAAGCCATAATCGGATGGGAACAATGGCTACAAGGCTCCTTCGAATTTATCTTCTTCCAAATCACCCCTTCCCTATTTAGGTCAAAATTCAGAAAAATTATATAACGAGCGGGCATTCAAACCAAAAGCAGTTACTTAGGGAGCGCTTGCCTATATTTTTCAACATCTTCAGCTCATTTGGAGATGAAATATTTTTTTAATGAAAATTGGATGTAGCTATGAAATGAAAGATTGGTTACCTAGCCAGTCTTTAAAAAAAAAGAATAAAAAAATACAAATTGCTACACAAACACATAAGTGTCCAAATCACCCCTTCCCTATTTTACACACAAATCCATTTTACACTACAACCACACGCCGAAAAGGGAAAGAAAGAAATAAAAAATAAAGGGCATCTTTTGCATGGTTTATTAAATAAATATTGTATTTTTTATTGAAAGTTGAGAAAATATTACAAAAAAAAATTTGAAAAAATAGGTCGGTACGCCACTTGGAGTGGCGTCCCGCTCACATTCTAGAAGGTATAAATAAGAACCGTTCTAGAATGTGAGCGGGACGCCACTCCAAATGGCGTCCCAGACCTTAAGGACATTATAGAAGGTATAATTAAACAACCGTTCTAAAAACAATTACTTGACATTTTCTCAAAATCAATAATTTTCTCATTTACAAATAAAAATAATTTTATTAAATAAATAATTAAAAACTAAATAAGAAACAAGTAAATTCGAATTTTCAAATAATTAATAATTTCTCACAAAATAAATAAATAAAGACTTTTTTCACATAATTAATAATTTCATATAAATTTAATTTTTCACATAATTAAGAATTTTACACAAAATAAATCAATTAATAAATTTAATTATTCACATAATCAATAATTTCATCACAAATCAATAAATTTAAGTTTTACAACCAATTAAAAAATAAAATTAACAAAAACATAAAATTCACAAATATATAAATTATTAATTATGTGAATAATTAAATTTGTTAATATGTAAATTGGTTTATTTTTGTGTAAAATTCTTAGTTATGTGAAAAATTAAATTTATATGAAATTATTAATTATGTGAATAAATTCTTAATTTATTTATTTTGTGAGTAATCATTAATTATGTGAAAACTCAAATTTATTCGTTTCTTGTTTAGTTGTTAATTATTTAATAAAATTGATTTAATTTGTAAATGAGAAAATTATTAATTTTGTGAAAATAACAATTAATTTTTTTTCAATTAATTTTGTGATGAAATTATTAATTATGTAAATAATTAAATTTATTAATTGATTTATTTTGTGTAAAATTCTTAATTATGTGAAAAATCAAATTTATATGAAATTATTAATTATGTGAAAAAAGTCTTTATATATTTATTTTGTGAGAAATTATTAATTGAAAATCCAAATTTACTCGTTTCTTGTTTAGTTTTTAATTATTTATTTAATAAAATTGTTTTTATTTGTAAATGATAAAATTATTGATTTTGAGAAAATGTCAAGTACTTGTTTCTAGAACGGTTATTTAATTATACCTTTTAAAATGTTCTTTAGGTCCGGAACGCCACTCCAAGTGGCGTCCCGCTCACATTTCCCGTTCACATTATACAACGATTCTTATTTATTCCTTCTAGAATGTGAGCGGGACGCCACTCCATGTGGCGAGGCGACCTATCTTTTCTTTTTTCTTTTTAGCACCCTCAGTCTTAGGCAAGCCCACCGTTCGTCTTCGCTTTCATCACAGTGCCGCCGCCACCTCACAATGGTTCGCCGCACACAAATAACCGTCGTCGCCTTCACCACATCATGATCGCTGCACAATTCGTCGCCACCACCTTCATTGTAACTCCGTGGTTGCAGAAATTGAGGGGAAATGTCTCAGTCCTCCGATCCCCTTCCACCGTCAATTTCTCATTCTTCAAATCACAAAGGCTTCAATTTCCAGATTGCTGGCTTCCACCATCAACAACAACGCCAACATCTCAGATCCGCCGTCTTCACCACACCACCACTATCGCCCGCCGTCTTCTATTTGTCGATCTTGTAAGTTTTGTTTTTTTTGCTAGCAATTGGAAGTGGGTTTTGTGCTAAGTGTTAACTTATTTGTGATTTGATTTGAGAAATTGTTACTTTATTATTGCTTCTTTTTCAATGTTTTTTTTCTTTATTTGTTATTTAGATCTGTTCTTGGCCAGGGGTTTATAGATGATTCGGGCATGTGTGTTGCTTGTGTGAGTTATGAAGAAGAGATGGGGTGTAGCAAAAAATAAAAATAAAAAAATTTAATAATAATAATAACAATTAGGGGTATAATAGATATTCGATCTAGATTATTTTACATAGAAATTTATAGATGGGTATAGAAAGATCAAAATGAGAGAGCCCAATCTTAAAATGAATTCATATCCAATGAAACAACTCTCAAATTTCGGACCAAATTGGAAAAAAGTTGTGTTTATAAACTTATCGAAGCGCTTGCTTACTCGCTCATAGCTGGGTACAAAATTTATCACAGAAGCTAAGAGTAGTTATTTACTCTCTCATAGTCGGATTAGTTACACTTACCTTATCAGCGAGAGACTCAATGGCGGAGCTAGGAGGACAAAATAGGGTGGGCCCGGGGACTTTTTTTTTAAATCATATGAATTCACTATTTTTTTTTCTTTTTTAACATTGTTTGAAAGCTGGCATTTTTGTTACTGTTGCTGTATGATTGATGTTTGATATGTGTTGTTGAAGTGATAACACCATCGGATTCAAATTGAAGAGTGAAGCTGTGGTTGTTAAGAGTTAATTTGTTGTTGTTATTGGTATTGGCTGGATTCTTTTCCCATTTATCAAACCCAAATGTATTAGCTATTTTTCCCCATTTCTAATGATTCATTTTGGTTTTGGGAAATGACCCTCTCGAAATCAGCTACTATCCAACTCCCCTTGAACCGAAGATCATATTTTTAGATCCTATAATGGACTTAATCATTGATTGATTCCGTGTTTTCAGTTGGTAACATATGCCCCTTATTTGTCTGGTGAACCTTGATTTTTGTAAATATTAAGTTGTTATACTAAGATTAATTGCTCTCAACTTTAAATAGACATTTTTTCTTCTTAACTATATAATCTGCCACGTGAATGGGTTGGTTTCCATGCTGATCATTTTGTGTTTCCTTTTATTTTATTTTTTTTGCACACATCACATCATACTCACATCACATCATACGCATCGTTCGTGTAATGTTGCCCTAAAAAAGTTTGGTAGTGCAAAGAAGTAGAGGGCTGATACAATACATTTTTACCAGGTACTTTGAAATTAGATCAGGATCCAAGATTGTCCCCTACCATGGGGAGGAATTTTTCCTAGATGCAAACTCCATTGAGATGCGGAGTGGACATCGACGTACCCGATACCACTTCGAATGTCGACTTGATTTGAATCGCTCTTGACAATGTAAGAACAAGCCGCGAGAATGTGCACACTAAGACCGAGAATTTCGGGTTTTAGGATTTCTTACATTCTCTTAATGAGAATGTTGCAACAATCGGTGTACGATTATCGTCAATTGTGAGAGTTAATCTGGGCATAGTATACTTAGGACAGGTTCTTCACCCCTCCTGCATCAATCAATACTTCATCTTTCTCAAAACGCCAACATCCTCATATAAAACTATTTTCCCTTTTATATCATTACGATTAAAAAAATCTAAACTCGCTGCCACGTAAACGAGTGGAGATGGAGTTGCTGGAAGTTAGTTGAATAAAACCTCCTAATATATTACTTCCATGTTCGGAAGTAATAAATTTACTTCCAACTCTCCTATCAGTCGTGATCGCTTTGACGGTGGAGAAGGTGCAATATTTCCTATTGAGACTGGAAGTGGACTTATATTTCCCGAGCAAATGAGTACGTCTTTCTTCAACACATATAAAGTGCTAATAGTAATCTTATCCCGAATAAGAGAATTCCAGTGGAGATATTACTTCCGAACATGGAAGTAATATACGGGGAGAGCAGCTTCATTTCCACTCGTTTACGTGAAATTCTGTTAATCGTAACAATGTGGGAAAAAATAATTTTATATAAGGAAAGTTGATATTTTGAGAAAGAAGAAACATTGATAGATACGGGAGGGTGTTCTTATAGTAATTTATCACGTATAGGGGTTGATTTTGATTATTTTCGATCTGGAAGAACATATTCTAATATTAACCATGCAAATGGTTTAAAAATAAAGACGTATATTAATTCTTTATTGACGATAATCTTGTTTCGGTGGACTGTAACTGGCTATAAACGTGTTGCAGCATTCTCATTAAGAGACCCGAACTCTCTAGGCAAAGGAATCTTAAAATCCGAGGCGGCTTGTTTTTACATTGTTAAGGACGATTCAAATACAGTGGTATCGGGTACGTCGATGGCCACTCCATCGACGTACCCGATACCACTTCGAATGTCGGTGATATACGTATCGTCAGTTACGGCCCCCGAAACAAGATTGTCGGCGTCAATGAAGAATTAATATACGTATTTATTTTTAAACCATTTTCATGGTTAATATTAGAATATGTTCTTTCAGATCGGAAATAATCAACCCTGTACGTGATTAATTAATATAACAACTCCCTCCCATATCTATCAATGTTTCTTCTTTTTCAAAATGTCAACTTCCCTTATAAAAAATTATTTTTCCCTCCACTGTTACGATTAAAAGAATTTGAACTCGTTGTCACGTAAACGAGTGGAAATGGATGCTCTCCCCGTATATTACTTCCATGTTCGGAAGTAATATATTTCCTTTAAGTCGTGTTCGCCCAACCTTGAAGATCCAAGGAGCAACATTTCCTTCCGAGTCTAGAAAGTGACCTCTATTTCCCGCCGAGCAAACAACTATAACACGCACATCTCCGCTAGAATTCTCTTATTCGGGACAAGATTGTTATTAGCGCTTTATATGTGTTGAAAAAAGGCATATAGGTCCACCCAGTCTCAATAGGAAATGTTGCTCCTTCCCACCGCCAGGGCGAGGGCGATCACGACTGATAGGAGAGTTGAAGTAAATTTATTACTTTCGGACATGTAAGTAATATAATAGGAGGTTTTCTTTCAAACTAACTTCCTGCAACTCCATTTCCACTCGACGTGGCAACGAGTTTAAATTATTTTAATCGTAATGATGTAAAAAGGGAAAATAGTTTTATATGAGGGAGGTTGAGGTTTTGAGAAAGAGAAAGTATTGATTGATGGGTGAAGTACCTATTCTACGTACACTATGCAGCACGAATTAACTCCCACAGTAATAATCGATAAACGTGCACCGACTTATTGGAGCATTATCACCAAGAGACCCGATCACTCTAACCAAAGGAGTCCTAAAACCCAATATTCTTGGGCATGGTGTGTCAAGGGCGATTCAAACGCCAAGTCGACATTCGAAGTGATATCAGATACGTCGATGGCTACTCAGTGGAGTTAGAGCACTGAAAATGTTCTGAAAATGAAAATGTTCTCACACTCTGTGAACAATTCTTGAACTCTTGGACAGTATTCGTCGATGGGCAGAACCCCGGGGCTTCACCGTTCAAAAAGAAGTGGATTGGCACACGTCTTCAATAGCTTTGAGGTTAGAGCATCGCATTTGTAATGCGATGTTCATCGGTTCGATTCCAAACTCATGTTTCTTGAATCAATTCGATCCCCCGGTCAGGGCCTATCCGAAAGAGAATTCAGTACTTCTTGGAGGGATCCCTCAAAATAAAAATAGAGAAGGGCTTTAGAAAACCTTCCTCCTGCTAATCCGGCCATTTCTGAACCTGTGGTGTGGTACGTAGTGGGTTTAGTACGCCCCGCCAAAACGGCTCCGAAAAAATTCAATATAAAATATTATTTCCAAGGCCACAGGTTTGCAGTTTCGACATTCGCAAAGAAGAAATAATAGAACTAGGGGGGTTTGTATTCGATATGCTTTAATAGAACAGTTAGAGCTTGTTGAAGGTCTAATGGCACCTTGCTCCGACCTGAGCTATGCAACAACGATTCTAGACTCTTCCGAAATTGCGTATAGAAAGTTCTACGATTTCATGATGCAGCACGGGACCGGGTCTACGCCCGAGACACTGACGGAGCTGATGAAGCGAGCAGGAAAATACTTTCAAACAGTTTGAAAAAAAAAAACCAATTGAAGTGGAGGGTTTCTTCAAACAAAATCCTACTTGGGGAGAATTTGGATCGCTTTTCTGACGATTTTTTCCAGGAAATCCCCAACGAAAAATACACACCTTTCCTCCCAATGGCAGGTTCTTACGCGTTACTCAGGTAAAACTAATATACGTTGATATGACCGGATTACTCATATTAGTTTTACCTGAGTATTACGCGTTACTCGCGTTACTCAGGTAAAACTAATATAGCGGGAAGTCTACACTGACGAAATTCCTGCCGGAAAGACACGAGAATCTATTGCCCAGGCTTCTTTTATAGCATTTTAAAAAACTCTTTCACTTTCTCAGACTTTAGCATTTTGGTTTTATGCATTTTTTATTTGAGGTGAATTTGAAGAAATTCCTGTGTCCGCGTTCCCGAAGGCACCCCTCTCTTTCAAGAGGATTCGCGGCATGTCAAGCCTTGGTAAAGATTTTTTAGTCAAGGGGAGATTATATGAAAAATGTAACCGATACTTTCGTTTCTTCTCCATGTTCGCTTATGGTGCGTAGCTGCACTGTGTTTGAAAATGTTCTCACCCTGACTGGTCTCCTGCTATAAAATCAGCCATCATGATGTTATCAATCTTTCCGGTTTTGACATTGAAGATGAGAGATTGCAGCAGGCAGATCTTTTCGCCACCGATGTAGGACATGTCAATTAGGCAAAGGCCATTGATCGTGGTCTCGTATATGGTTTTGATTAAGAGGATTACATCTGTTGGCAATATGGGTATTGTGACCACTTGTGTCTCTAGTTGCAAGGGAGGATGTCAAGTGTCCCGAAGAAGGTAGCTTATCCGAGGCGGAGCTAAATTATCAATCATTTTCAGTGGTATTTGGGGAAGAAACTCAAATGTATGAGAGGACGGTTACAAATGTAGGCGAGCCAAAACATCCTATATTGTCTAGGTTTCTCACCTTCTGGGTGCTCTTGTGGCTGTGGAGCCCCACAATCTCTTGTTCAAAGAGAAGGGTGAAAATCTGAGATACTATATTACTTTTAAGAGACTCCTTTGTGCCGCCGACTTAGAGTTTTAGTCAAGGTTGTCTCACCTGGACTTCGGATTAGTATTTGGTCTGGAGCTCAATTGTGGCAATTTTTGAAGCATCTAAGAGGTACAAATTGTCTTAAACTGCTATTTTTTATGAACATCATATATTGCATTTCAAGAAAAATTCTAATTTTGATTGTTTATTTTCTTGAATTTTCATTGTTGAGATTATATTGAAAATGCAGTGAATTATTACACACCCTATCCAGATTGAGGGGCTGTAATATTGCTTATTGGTAGTGCAGGATTAAGTAGTTTTGATACCATGGTAATTTCGATGCTGAGTGTTGCTATCAATATTTGGGATTTTTCAAAAAGCATGAAACAGTGTTCTAAGTATTAAAACATGGAGTCATTAATGTTCAAAGGCAATGGAAAAGACAACTTTTAAATGATGATGGTTGTGGAATGATTCATTAAACGAGTGCCTTGTAGTAATGTAATGTCTCATAGGTTGGTAGTAATATTGAGATGAGAAAACTGTACTAGATTAGGTTATTGGATTTCACCCATAATTTTAATGCATGTCTGCAACTTGTTTGAGTGACACTTTATCATGATAGGACACATTTGCTCATTTATGGTAAAGATCCACCACTGTATCGATTCTTCCGAAGGGTGACCACTATTTTACTGGCTTCCAATTCATGTCACAAGAAATTAATGTCATTAAAACTCTGGTTGTTATAGGTCACGCATGTCTTAATTAATTCGCATCATTACTATGTTATTCAGATACACGAGCTCATTATTAGATTCAGATGCCCCAGCTCAGAGAGCTTTCAACTCATCTCTATCATATAGACTTGCTAAAAATGTTAGCAGACTATTTGAATTTCAAATTTCACAGGTGAACACCAAATGTCAGCTGCTGTTGCTAAGTGGCTATATGCCTTGAAATGTGAACGGCATCAATTGTTTGATTCATTGCAGCAGTGCCAGTTGAAGTATGTTGATGATACGAACAACCCAATCTCCTCAGAACTTTTTAATCACCGGATAAACATGGATTGCCACAAAATTGCCCTAGAAATACGTAAGCTCTTGCTTTCTCTAGATTCAGATTATCCCATGGGTGCCATGCTTTTGAATCTGCTATTACTTTTCATTTGCAGTTTGCTGGTTTTGCCTTGAACTTTTAGGTGGTAAAAATGCTATTTCATTTGAATTCGTGCAGGAAGCCCACCTCTAGATCACTTAATTGCCACATGGAGTCTCCTTGATCTGCAGAAAACTGATACACGGCTCAACAATCTTGGTGATTGCAATGCTGGAAAATCAAGAAAGTTATGTTAAGGATTGGCTTGTGTGAGGAAAGAGGCTCTCACATCCAAGAAAAATGAGTAAGCGCACGCATATTAGCTTTTTTCATTCATTCTGCTATTATAACTAGTACTTATTCAAAAATACTTTTCCTCTTTGCTTTGCTAGGCATTCTTAATAACTTGCAAGACTTCATGGTGGGTCAAAGGGGTGGGATCATGCACCCTCAACGCATTCCTCAGGACCATGTGCTCTGTGGCTTTGCCCGAAGTCCACTTGTTGTTCTGTTTGAGCTGATGCTACCGTTGATAGATTATGGAACCACAGATTCATATGGAGATGTAAAGGGTGAGCATCATCTCTCTGAGCCGGTGTAAAAGAAGGATTAGAATGAGTTTAGGTCCAACTTTTTGATTTGCAAATGAAGGAATATAGATCAGTTGTTGCATTTAAAACGGGTGGGTTTTTCTTTCTTTCTTCCTTTCTTTTTTTGTGCGTGTGTGTGAGCCTGAAATGCTCGAGACCATTGCTAACAGATTTACTGAAGAGCTCATTAGGTGCTCTTGTGATTATTTGGTCGTTCTCATTTTAAAGAAATTGTTGTTCAAACAAAACTATCAAGACTATTGCAGTTTTCAAACAAAACTATCAAGACTATAGCATTTTGAAGCAGAAAACGTTGATTCTGCTTTCAGACTTGGTCTGTGTCTTATTATTATTTAATGATTTGAATCTTTCTTTTTCAGTTGAATGAGTGTCTGTGTCTTAATTGTATACATATGATGATTTGAGTCTTTCTTTTCAGTTGAATGTGTATCGGATAAAACTTGCTCTTGCACAATAATATGCAAATCTCACAGGGGTGCTAAATGATTGAGTCTTTGAACTATAAGGGTGTTAAATGATTGATTCTTTGAAATATACTGATTCAAATACCTCGATATGTTTGACGAATGAGTTGTTAACAAGGATTTCAAGATTTTTGAGACTTCATGAATGTTTTGGCAATGAAATCTTTCTTCTCCGTCTTATCGGTTAGAATGGTTGCAGAGCTCATTGTTTAGACAAGTAATAATTAGAAAGTCTTGGTTTATATCAATAAAAAAAGCCCTAAAAACTCTCATTTGCAGACATGTGTGATGCCACATCTACATGTATGTAACTTCAGCACTAAACATCAAAATAACTTTGTATGGATCAGATGATAATATACGACATAACCGTAAACATGCATAAAAATTTTAACATTCATAGCCAAACATGCATAATAAGAGTTTTAGATGAAGGAAAACCAAAAGCATCAACTCTCATACAAACGTTCAACCTGTCAAATCGAACCTGGTAAATAACTTGCACAAAGTTTAACCTTCAAAGATTGAACCTACTAAACAAAAGAGCTGTAAGGCTACGGCAGCGAATTGATATGTTTCCTTACTATTATGTAAGGACAAGAATACCCTCATTGTGATTTTCCTGTACCAATGGCACCTCCTTTCACATAATTTCTTCTTCTTATTCTTAGGTAGAGATCACGTAAATTGTGATTTTCCTGTACCAATGGCACCTCCTTTCACATAATTTCTTCTTCTTATTCTTAGGTAGAGATCACGTTGGAGTGTCATCGAAGGCCTAGCAAGCAAGCACTCATCAAATTTCTCCAGGGCCTTAGCCTCATCACATGTGAGCTCTGCAGAAAAAATCCCCCTCATGCAAGGCAACAATCTTGGATCGCGGTCTAATTTCAAAGCACCTGATAGAAATGTATTGTACCAGCCCTCCACTTCTTCGTCACTACCAAACTTCCTTATTTCATCGGGCAACATTACATGAATGATGTATACTTTGGGGTCTGGAGATGAATCTGATGTGATGTGTGCAAAAGAAAAAAAAAAGGAAACACAAAATGGTCAGATGGAAACCAATTAGAGAATTAGCAGATTACATAGTTAAAAAAAATGTTAATTTAAAGTTAAGAAGCATCAACAGCATTTCTTCATCTCAGTATAACAGCTTTATATTTACAGAGATCAGGGTTCACCAGCCAAAAAAGGGGAACTGTTACCAACTGAAAACATGAAATAAATAAATGAACAAGTTAATTATAGGATCTAAAAAATATGATCTTTAGTTCAAGGGGAGCTGGTAAGTAGCTGATTTCAAGAGGGTCATTTCCCAAAACCAAAAAGATTCAATATAAATGAGGAAAACCAGCTAATACATTTGGGTTCGATAAGGGAAATATAAAAAAAAAATAATAATAAAAAAAATCGAGCCAATACTAATAACAACAGCAAATTAACTCTTAACAACCACAACTTCACTCTTATTACAGTCAATTTGAAACAGTCCATCAATCATCAGCCGAAAATAGGATGGTGTTATCATTTCAACAACTTATATCAAAGCACCAATCATTCAACAACAGCAACAAAAATGTCAGCTTTAGCTTTAATTTAGAGAATGGGAGAAAAGACAGCAGATATCACAAGCTACAGCAAATGTCCCAATAGTTTGATCATCTTTCAAAAGGGTAAGCATAAAAAGTGATAGGGTTAAGTAGTGTCACCGGACCAGATTCGGTAGAGCAACGGCGAGAGAAGATGGATGCGGTGGCGGTGGTGCGCGAGCCAAGGATATGACCCGGAGCGTTAACAGGTCTTGAGCTTGAGGCGAGTCGGAGAGTCCGAAGGAGGCTTGTAGCCATTGTTCCATCCGATTATGGCTTTCTGAGATATTCCGAATTTATAGAAGAAGATGAATTGAGGGTAAATTGATGCGACTTTGCTTAAAGTTTTGCCACTTTGACACTCCAAAACTTTACTTTTTTCTATACCAACCCTTCATCTTTTTTGTTTTACTATCTTGCCACTTGAACTTATTTTCTTTTTCTATTCTGCCACCTCATATAAATGTTCTATTTTTCTCATTCCTTAAAAGCAAAAGGATTATAATTCGATGATAAAATCATATTTTATTATAAAATTTTAATCGTACAAAATTATATTTTATTATATATAAATTATATCCCTCATTCAAGTTTAAGTATGAAAGCAATTAATATAATAAAAATATAATTTTCTCTCAATAAAAACTCCCATGTACGTTTTTCCAACTTTTAATTAGTTTTGGTTAATATTGAAATTAGGGATATAACTGAAATTCTTTAAACCGAGAAAATTATAGAAATTGAAGAACAAGAACTTTGGTCAAAGTGGCGGATAGAATAACAGAAAATAAGTTGACGTGGCAAGATAGAGAAAATTAGAGGTTAGAGTAGGGGAGCTTAGGTGTCAAAAATGAATAATTCAAGAGATGGTTTTCGCCCTTTGTATCTATAGCAGTTGTTTTTCATCTGAAAAATCAATAAAAATTGAAATTACAAGATCTAAGAACAAGGTTCAAATGGTTTAGATACTCATGTCACTCCTCCAGGAGTGAATTATGTTTTTGGGATTTGGTATGTTGTCACACATTAAACATAATCATATACAATTGTTATTAGTCAATATGACAACTCACTAGAGACATTTTTTATCATGGCCCTCACTTGTTTAGTATGGTAGCCCCAGATTTTAAGCAATATAAATGGATGTAGAATTGGGTCTAAATATTTTAATTTTAAATATCAAACTCGACACATGTAAGTTTTTTAAACTTCAAATAGTATTATTATTTAAAATATATATTTATATCTAGCTCGACTTTAAGAGAGCAAATCAAACCATATCACACGAATTAGGTTGTTGGCCTCACATTACCCCAACCAGTAATACAAATCAACAAACATCTGAAAGAAAGCAAAAACGAAAAAACACCAAATTAGATTAGTAAAAGCAACTTCACATTCGAATTAGTAACAAGAGTTTATGTGACCAAAAAATATGACAATCCAAACAACACTTTATCGATGGGACCAGAACTGGATTAATACTTTCAAGGTATCAGGTTACATAGTGTTCAGCCTCGAAACGATTCTCTGCCTGAGTTACCAGATCCTACATGCATCATGATGTGCTAACCTTTTGCGCACGAAGTTACCCAATATAAATAGATGACTGGTCACCCTCTTTCTCTCTTTAAAGTGCCTCCGTCTTATTCCTTTCATAGTTCCTACCATTGCGCAGCAACTGAAAGATGTTCCTATGAAATTGGTCATTTCAATGTTTGAGTTATCAATTAATGATGCCGACAAACAAAAAGGTGGAAGAGAAAAACAATAGACTACATATATGCATGTGTAATAAAAAATTCCTCAGAAAAATCCGAACCTCCTAGCAAAATTTGCACCTATAACTTAAAATGCATCACTTTGGGATTATTAGGTCAAAATTCAGAAAAGTTATATAACGAGCAGGCATTCAAACCAAAAGCAGTTACTTAGGGAGCGCTTGCCTATATTTTCAACATCTTCAGCTCATTTGGAGATGAAATATTTTTTTTAAAAAAAAATTGGATGTAGGCCATGAAATGAAAGATTGGTTACCTAGCCAGTCTTTGAAAAAAAAATACAAATTGCTACACAAACACATAAGTGTCCAAATCACCCCTTCCCTATTTTACACACAAATCCATTTTACACTACAACACACACCGAAAAGGGAAAGAAAGAAATAAAAAATAAAGGGCATCTTTTGCATGGTTTATTAAATAAATATTGTATTTTTTATTGAAAGTTGAGAAAATATAAAAAAAAAAAAAAATCACAGCGCCTCCGCCACCTCAAAATGGCTCGCCGCACACAAATAACCGTCATCGCCTTCACCACATCATGATCGCTGCACAATTCGTCGCCACCACCTTCATTGTAACTCCATCGTTGCAGAAATTGAGGGTAAATGTCTCACTCCGCCGATCCCCTTCCACCGTCAATTTCTCATTCTTCAAATCACAAAGGCTTCAATTTCCAGATTGCTGGCTTCCACCATCAACAACGCCAACATCTCAGATCCGTCGTCCTCACCACACCGCCACTATCGCCCGCCGTCTTCTATTTGTCGATCTTGTAAGTTTTGGCTTCGGTATTAGCAATTGGAAGTGGGTTTTGTGCTAAGTGCTAACTTATTTGTGATGATTTGATTTGAGAAATTGCTACTTTATTATTGCTTCTTATTTCAATGTTTTTTTCTTTATTTGTTATTCAGATTTGTTCTTGGCCAGGGGTTTATAGATGATTCCGGCATGTGTTACTTGTGTGAGTTATGAAGAAGAGAGATGGGGTGTAGCAAAATAAATAAATAATAATAATAATTTTAATCATCATCATCATCATCATCATCATCATCATAATAATAATAATAATAACAACAATTAGGGTTATAATAGATATTCGATCTAGATTATTTTAAATAAAAATTTATTGATGGGTATAGAAAGCTCAAAATGAGAGAGCCCAATCTTAAAATGAACTCATATCCAATGAAACAACTCTCAAATTTCGGCCCAAATTGGAAAAAAGTTGAGTTTATAAACATATCAAAGCGCTTGCTAACTCGCTCATAGCTGGGTACAAAATTTATCACAGAAGCTAAGAGTAGTTATTTACTCGCTCATAGTCGGATTAGTTACACTTACCTTATCAGGGAGAGACTCAATGGCAGAGCTAGGAGGATAAAATAGGGTGGGCCCGGGGACTTTTTTTTTAATCATATGAATTCACTATTTTTTTTTTCTTTTTTAACATTGTTTGAACAAAGACGGGCTAGGCTGGAGGTTTTTTCTTTCTTTTTTTTTTAAAGAAAATAATATAAATACACTATTTTTTTAATTATTTAACATTACCTGGACGGAGACAGGGTGGGCCAGAGGCCGGGTTGAACCTCCTTGGTTTCGCTAGTGGAGAGACTGATGGCGTCAATCCTAAAATTGGGAAAGTCATAATTACCACTCATTACATATCAGAATATTTGAGCAATGTCTCATTTACATAACAAAAGATCCTCATTAAAATCCACAATTAATTCAGGGATACATAAATATAAAATAAAAATGATATGTGAAGATTACATTGTATAGAATACATAAATGTTATCATATTTAAATAGGAAAAAAATAAAAAAATAAAGCACTTTATTCATGGAAAATTTGGAGACTTTCTCACAGTATTTTGTACGAAAGATATATATGGTATTCCAATATTATGAATTCAAATTATTTCAGAAATTCCTAGAATTATGTCACTAAGTTCTACCCTTTTTTATGATCGTCTTTAGTAGCTTATTACATATCATGAGTTTTGTTTTTAAATAAGAGGGAGTACGTTTAAACGCATCCTCAAGCTGTAAAGTAAAATGCCATTTAATTGCATGGGGCCAGTGAATATGGAAACGTGTACAAACAATACTCTTCAACAAGATTACAACATAGTGGAGAAACGGACAAATATATGCGCGCGTGAGAACACATTATTATTCACAAATTTTCGTCATCAATTGTACAAAAAGTCGATTGTCTCAGTTTTTCAGCATACCTGCAACAATCTCTATGAGAATTTTGTCGGTGCAAGGTATAGGCGACACGTGTCATTACTGAGCTTTCTGGGCTGGAACTTGCCCTTTGCGAAGCCCATTTGACAATCAGCTAACTGAATATTTCTCTTTCTGTATCACAAACTGGTTGGCAAGTTCAACAGTTGAAGCAAGCCCAAATTCAATAATCGGTGCTCCCTACAGATTTAAAATGGAGATGAGCCTCATGTATTAAATAATTAGAGATAACAAATAAATGATTCACCAATTACCAGAGAATTATCCCTGAGTTATTTTTCGGCTTTGTTCAAACCAACATATTATACACTTCCATTCCACACCCCTAGATTGTTTGTCTTTTCACATTAATTATTTTGATACCCTAAACAAACTAAATAATTAGCTTCCGGACATCATTTTAGGATTCAATTACTTTTAATTGCGGGACAGCTCACGTTACTACAGTCCTTTATGGAAAAAAGTCTGATACATCATTTCATCAAAATTTCTATTATCAAAATTGTAAGGCATTAAGCCATTCATCATGATCTACATCTACATACTCTTGACGAAACAAGTTTACACCAAACAGGAAATAATGTTTTAGTCTGATTCATGACATTCGTCTTTCTTGTAAGAGGAAAAAACTAGGATCCTTAGGTTACTTCGAGATTTCTGTATATCTAACAATTGAAACATATCACTTCTCTAATTTATCTATCTACAGCAAGAAGCGGCAAAAGACAAAGTAAACAGAAACCAATTCTCAAGAAGCTCTAATTACTTAACTAACCAGCACAAACAGGGAAGGAAAGAAAGAGTAATCCAATTATTTGACCGATAGATTCCTAATAGTTAACTGAAGCAACAAATAATTAGTGGTGATATATATGAATGATAATTTAATGGCTGTAGAAGTGGATCTCAGAATTTTAGAAAACCAAAATAAATCCAGATGCCTATGAACAGGGAATATCATCACAAGGATAAAAGTAAAAATAAAAAACGAAAGGAAAATTAAGTGCATGAAAAATAATCCTGGTGTACTTTCAAGAAAACCAAGCACCGAACCTGATGAACCCTGCTGCGGAAACAAATGTTCAGAAGACTGTCAAAGTGTTTTGCATAATTTAGAAAGATGCAACTTTACTATCGGCTCTATAAATGTGAGAACATTTCGCCGATTTATACACCTCAACAAGTTTAAAGAAAGTCAATCTTGTCTTCAGCAAATTAGCTTAGTTTGAATCCATTACATCTCCAGCCATGGAAATGAATTTATTGGGAAATGTTTTCGATCATCCAAAAGTTTGGAAAAGGTGATAACTTAATAGCATTTGGTAGAATATATTTATCACTCTGTATTGTTGAGAGTATTATCATCAGAGGGTTTCTGTCTTGCCTCTGCCGAAGATAGCTGTCTGCTGTTTGTAGAGCTTTCTTCCACGAGCCCATCTGAAGACGAGCTTAATGCAACAGTTCCAGACGATGAAGGCATAAAAGGATGAACATCTGGGCTACCAGTTGATGAGGATGCAGCCGCAGCCCTCATTGGGTGGTCAAATTTGCAGCTTGGACCAAACTTGCATACTCCGTATTGTGAGTAGTAAACACACTTAGGCTCTCCCTAAAAGCAACAAAACAGGAACAAGAAATATATGACAAAGAAATTTCTACAAATAGTTAAAATAGGTTTGGGACCACAAAAGAAAAGTGATAGGAGTCTTTATCCTGTTCTCTTTTTCCACCTTTTTTTTTACTTCTGCCTCTCCAAGGACATAGTAATGACTAATGAGATAAACCGATATATTACACAGTACAGAATCACATTATTTTTAAATGCCGATCTGAATAATCAAAAAGTGAAAATGCCTTTAATTATAAGAGTTCCTAGATTTATCACATGTTATTAAATTAGTAGTTGAAGCTTCCATTATTTTACGTCAGGGGGCAAACTTAGGGGCATATATGATATCAATAAAAATCTGATATGCAGAAAGAAGATTCTTCTATCTGCCTATTTTTATTAGAGTATTTCAGGGAATTGGTTTAGTAGCGCACAGAAGATAAAGCACAAATAACGTTGAAGTCACATAAGTACAATGTTATTTGTATCTAGTAGCCTATAAGGGATCTCATTTGATATTATACACTTTACAATGTGAAAATTCACAGCAATGAGACCAAGAAAACCAAACTAGGATTGATTAGTGATCTTTCAGTGCAAATGCCTAAAGCAAACCATTATATATATAAAATTATTTTTTTTAAAAAAAGAGCACAATAAAAATGCAGGCAGAAACCAGTTAGATATTTTTAGAAGGAAAAATTTACCTAAATTCCTATAGAAATATCCAACCCAATGATATGAGCAGAACATATGGAAACGTAAACTGAACTTTCAGGACAAAGATCAGAAATGGCTTACCGGCCTTAAAGGAAGCCCAATTGGACTCAAAACACAATTAAGAACATGGATACGTCTTTCTCTAGGATGGTGAAATTTGCATACTGGACCGAATTTGCAGTTCCCTGTCTTCAGATAGAACTGGCATTCTGGCAGACCCGGCCTCTCAGGAAACACCAGATTGCCTCTCTCAAATGCATAGGTTCCAACAGGTAGAGGGTTAGAGCCAAACTGAAGGCCCATATTTGTCCCTTCAGCCTGGCATGACATAACATCCTTCTCGCTGTTTCCTTCAGTTTGCTGTTGGTTTTTGGAAGGTGAAACTGAACTCACCTGACCCTGGGAAAAACAAAACAATTTCCTAAACGAATTAACACATATTTCAATGAGTCGCACTTCAGTCAAATCGCTAACCTAAAATCAATCTTAAAATAAAATTTAAGAAAATATCAAAGAATAGAAAACCTATAAAAAAAAAACTAAACTAACTAAAAAACTCCCCCCCAAAAAAAATAAAGGGAAAACTGAAAATCTAAAATTTGGGCCCTGTCAAACAGAATTTACTCCGTTAGGCGGTTCGACAAAAGTTTTTGTCTATTTCAATACATCAACTAGGTCAGACAGAAAGTACAATAGGCTTTCTCAGTATTGATATTGAAGAAACAAATTAAGAATTAACACATATATCAATGAGGCACATGCAGTTTCCCTAAAACTAAATCTTAAAATTAATATCTATCTATCTACACACACACACACACACACACAACCACACACACACACACACACATATATATATACTGTAGAAAACCTTGAAAAACTAAACTAGCTAAAAAAAAGTAGAAAAATGAGAAAAAAAAAAAAAAAGAAAGAAACAGAAAACATAAACACAAAAAAACCCCTTGAAAACTGGAAAATCTACGAATAACTAAAAAAGGAACCCTAAAAAATTGAAAAAATAAATTTGGGCCCTGGCTAACGGAGAAAACACAATGGATATTCTCAGGGTTGAGATTGAAGAAACAAAAGGCACGATGAGAAACATAAGAAAGATTACATATGTGTTCCATGGGACAGACAGTACTCCCTGAGGCATAATTAGCTGTGCACAACTTGAAGGACTTTGCCACTGTGGACCGGGTATAAAAGAAACTCCAGGAACTGGCTGGGCACTAGTTGTTGCAGAATGAACAGGAGGATATAAAGCAGAACCATGTAAAGAGACCATCATATTAGATGGCTGAGGATGGTTGAATTTACAAGTGACCCCAAACTTGCAGTGTCCATTTCTCATATAAAATACACAGTCTACCTCATTCTGTATGCAAAAACAGAAAGTAAGAATTATATAAGAGACTATACATACATTTAACCTGACCGCGGTTATTTTAGAATATGTACATTCATAGTAATAAATATCAAAAAAAAAAAAAGTGGTATGAGAAAAAGAAGGGGAAATGAGAGAAACATCCAATCAGAATGTGTCATGGTTGATCAAAATCTAAACTGGATAAGAACAAATAAGATAAATTCACAAAAATGACTGAGAGAGGGTAAAATATCTGAACCGGGCGAAGTGGATAACCCAAGACATTTAGAGCAACTTCCACAGCAGGCCCCGCTCTATCTTTAGGATGATGAAATTTGCATGTTGCTCCAAATTTGCAGATTCCCGTCCTTAAGTAATACTACGTAAAATGTCCAAAAATCCAATCATAAAATGACAACAATCAAAGTAACATAGAAATTTCATCATTTTATTATCATCTAAAAATTTTGATGATTTTAGGCTTATGCATCATCATTATCCAAAACTCAAACTTACGAAGTAATTCCAGTTAAGGAATTCAAGAATCTTATGCATAAGCCTTATATCATTATCATCAAAGACAAATCATTAACATGAATCCTACATATCACTAATTTGAATGAGGTAGCTTTACATTTATTTTTCTTCCTTGTATCAAAGTGCACTACAGATCAGAATAATGTTATTACCGAAAAATGGGAAACAAGAACAGTACCAACTTTTACAATAAAACCTTACGAAACACCAAAAAAGTAAAGATGCATACCTGACATTCAGGCTGTCCTATTCTTTCTGGATACTCGCCTCTCATCCTTGCTGTGGCCATAGCCTAAGATGTAAACTGAAGTGTGAAAACCTTAATTTTAAACAGCGTTCTCTAAATGAATTTTTTGCACCATCTACGTACCAGATTCCTGTTGAGAGGATGGTTAAATCGACATGTAGCCCCGAATCTGCAAAAACCTGTTCGAATGTAGTAAGAGCAATCCGGTTCGTCTTCACGCACAGGATAATGTCCGGATTCCACTTGTTCCCTTGATAACATGCTCATTTGCCACAAAGCATCTAAAAACATTGCATGCCATCAGTGTGAATTACTGCAGTTTAAATTAATGAGGAACATTTTCCCAAAGGCCTAATGTATACAGGATAATGAGTAACAGTTAAAATTGACCACATTCTCAAAAACGAAAAAGCTTAATAAATTGAGTATCACTGGAAGGAAATTCCAATTGTCTTTTTCCCCCTTTCTACTTCAAGTTGCACAGACGGAAAACATTATTTGCAATATCACCGCAGAAATTAACCACATACAGCAGGGGTGGGGGGTGGGGGGTGGGGGGTGGTAGGCGAAGGTAGTAGAAGAAGATGATGCAGAAGAAAGAGGGGGAAAAAAGTCCTTGCATGTGAATAATTAATTGGGAAAAATAGAAGAAAAGGGAAAGAAATTCATCACCATGCAGACATAAGAAGTAACAATTGAATGCTGATTGATCGACAAGAATAATCGGGAAATTCATAACCCCTAAATTGCACCAAAAATAGCCGCTAATCAATCAAGGTAAATAAAAAGGAGAAAAGAGAGTGAAAAAAAGAAAACCTCGGCGGTGTGGGTGGAGGTGAACGGATGATGAGGAAGAGGATGAAGCAGAAGAAGCATGGGCGACGAGCGACATTACTGAAATTCAGCAGTAACATTCAGCAGAGAGAGAAAAAAAAAAACTACTAAAAAAGCACGCGTCTAATACTACTCCATCGGTCACCGCGCCGTGACGCAAGAATTGCCCCGGCGGAAACACCAAAATTCAGGAAAGATTTATTTACTATTTGTTTTTTTGGGAAAAGAAGAAAAAAAATTGGTGGGGATGGTATGGTATAATTAATATTCAATAATGGCGTTGTCTCCTCTCTACACAGAATCAAAGGAGAAAACAAAAAATAAAAATGAAAGCAACCAAACCAACCAACCATGAATTCACACCCACTGAGTCACGCTTTCTTTACTTTGCTTGTTCTCTTTTTCTTCTTTCAAACCGCACCCGTTTTTCTTGTTTCTTTGGGTTTTTTTCTTCCGATTATGACAATTTGATTTTGCTAAAAACAAAAAAACTATGCCAATTTGATTCCTTTCCAGAAAAATAAATTAAAAATATGACATTTAGATTGACGACGTTTTCTGTTCTGGGCTATGTTTGATTTTAAGTTTTCTTTTCCTTTTTCTACTTTGAGGCTTCGTGGGTTGGGTTAATAAAGTTACATTAAAATTCTATTTTATCTTAAATAGAAATGGAGAAAGGGCAGATATTGATATTCCAAAATTTTATAAATTGATCGCATTAATTTTTGGATAAAAATAGATTTATTTGAAAAGACAAAAATAACCCTCTTATAAAATTGATTTAAAAATTAAAAAAAAAATACATCTCTTCTTCCCAAAACCTTCAAGAGCCATCTTAAAACAAAACTTAATGAAGGATGCTAGTATAAATAAAATGAATGATACAAGTTTTCTCTAAAAAATTTCAGTGTTACAATAATCACATTGCTATTTTTGTGCGTTTTTTCATCACTTTTTCGTCATAAATCGATTTATTAAGGTTCATTGTCAGGGTTGTGTTCGAATTGGTAATGATGAACATAAACAGATTGTTCGAAAAAAAATTCGAACATATCATAATTTCTGTCAAAAAATAGATTGTTCGCACCAAATTTTCGAACATGGATTTCAAGTTCGAAAATTTGCTCCGAACAGTCTATTTTTTTGCCTAAAAACAGAGTGTTCTAAAAAAGATTTCGAACATTAGACATTTGTTCTATGAAAATTTTCGAACATTACACATATGTTCTAAAAAAAAATTCGAACATTACACATTTGTTCAGAGAAAAAATTAGAACACTGCTTCATTGTTCTAGAAACCAGAGTCGAACCATACGTAGTCCAGATTTCATTTTTTCAAATTTTTTTTGGAGGAACACCAATTTCTATATAAGAGAATTACCCTGAATGTTTGATTGCTTATTATAATCTGTCTTGTTGTTGTTTTTCATAATATTTCGGAAAAGAAATATCTTCATTTTTTTCTCTCTCTCTCTCTCTTTTTTTTTTTTATCATTCTTCTTCATTTTCTTCCCTTTCTTGTCTTCTTGTTTTTCTGCGTTTTCTTCATTGATTTTCCTCTGTTTTATTTTATAATCTTTTTTGTTTATATTATATATTAGATAGGGGTAAAATAGGAAGTTTATGGGGTATATTTAGTAAAATTCTAACGTATTTAAAATATTATTGGGGTGTTCTCATCCATGGGGTCAATTCATTAAATTTTGGGGTGCAAATATCCGCTTCCAATGGAGAAATATATATTTTAATTATAAAATATTATATTTTAGTCAACTCGTTTATTCTAAAATGTAACATTAGTTATTCGAAAAATTTAATTAAGGATGTGAATTGATCTATAGTCACTAAGCAATCTTCTACTTTCAGGATATGTACTACGTAAGAGAAATAAATGTGTACGAATTCATAAATATATATACTTTTGACAATAAAAAAATATGTAAAAGCGGAAACGATAAACAGATCAAGCATACTTTTGGCCATTGCTTGTTCTTGATCGAGTTTCTCGCCGTCTCCATAGATTTCTCTTCTCTTCACAAATCTAAATAGATGGTGTTTTTTCATATGATTTGTGTGAGTAAAAGAGGACCTAATGACATATTTATATTCATGGTTATTATGCTATCAAAATAACCTCTCCATTGATATAACCACACACACGTGAAGATTTCTATTTCAAATTTGTAAAACTGCTGCACCACATGCCACTTAAATGTGGGTTTCCAATATTCTCCCACTTGGTGCAGACACAATTAAGAAAACATAATACATGAATCATAGAGATAAGTCATCTAAAAGCGAGTAATATCAAATATGTATCACAATGTATTTTATTCTCAAATTCTTTATGTGGTTACAAAAAAAAAACAAAAAAAACTAAACTTAATGAATAACTCGATGTTTATTCTAGGTCCAAGATCAAAACATATAAGTGCACAAAATCAAATAAAAATTATCAATCGAATAAGAGTTTCGATAGTAATCTAAATGTAAGTACGTACTACTAAAAACTACAATTCGGAACCAAGTCCCATTTGTACTACATGATCCTTAAAATTCTTTGATAGCATGCCTTTAGTTAAAGGATCATCATTAAATCAGTGCCAATATGTTCAATGACCACTTTTTTTTTCTTAACACGTTCTCTTATGGTTAAGTACTTAATGTCGATGTGCATACTTGGACTACCACTTTTATTAGCCATAACAGTACATTCTCAATGGCCTAAATATATAATCTACAACTCTAAGCCCAGATATGAAACTCTTCAACCAAACACTATGACTGGTAGCTTCAAAACATGATACGAACTCAGCGTCCATGGTTGAAGTAGCAATCAATGTCTGCTTTGCACTTCTCTAGGATATAGCCCCATTGACGAGCATAAAAACATGTCTAGATGTTGACTTTCTTGAATCAACACAACCCGTTAAGTCTGAATCGGAGTAACCAATCACCTTCAGATTATCAGTTTGTTTATACATGAGCATGTAATCTTTTGTCCTTTGAAGATATCTCATTATCTTCTTTGCCTCTCTCTAGTGGTCAATACCTGGATTACTCTGATATCTTTCTAACATTCTGAAAACAAATGCAATGTTTGGTCTGATACGGACTTAAGCATACATAAGGCTTCCAACAGCTGAAGCATATGGAATGTTTTTCATTTATTCCCGTTCCAGCTCATTTTTCGGACATTGATTCAAACTGAATTTATCATTTCTCACAATGGGTGCTACACACGGTGAACAATCCTTCATACGAAATCTCTCTAGAACTTTATTGATGTAACCCAAAATGCCTCGAGATCTTTCCCTATGGATCTTAATGCCAATGACATAAGATGCCTCCTTCATATCTTTCATATCAAAGTTCTTTGAGAGAAATTGTTTCACCTCATATAACAACCCCTTATCATTCGTTGCAAGTTATATGCCATCCACATATAGAACTAGAAACGAAATCTTGCTCCCACTAAACTTATGGTGTATGCATTGATCCATGATGTTCTCTTCAAAACCAGATGAAGTGATAACCTCATAAAATTTAAAATACCACTGACGGGATGCTTGTTTTAATTCATATATAGATTTATTAAGCTTGCAAACTAAAGCTCATCATTACTAGAGGGAAAACCTTCAGGTTGTTTCATATAAACAACCTTCTTTAGATCACCACTGAGAAATGTGGATTTCACATCCATTTGATGTAATTCAAATTCAAAATGGGCCACTAATTTCATAATTACCCTAATAGAATATGTCTTCAATACAGGAGAAAAAGTCTTCGTGTAGTCGATTTCTTCTCTTTTAGTGAATCTCTTGGCAATAAGTCTTGCTTTATATCTCTCCACCTTGCCCTTTGAGTTTTTCTTTATTTTAAAAACCCACTTACAACCAATGACTTTTACACCATCAGGAAACTCAACGAGATCTTTATTACATGACATAAAACTCAACTCTTCTTTCATGGCATTATAGCATAAGCTTGATTTCTCACATCTCATAGCCTATGAAAACATTTAAAGATCATTTTCGGCCAATATTGTAGTCACACTCTTGCAAATACACAACATAATCACTCGAAATTGTTGATTTCCTTGTTCTAATAGATCTCCTTAACCCTTGATCAATAGTGTCCTGAGTGTCAGGGTTTTGTTGCACAACAGGTTGTACAACTGGTTGTTCAATAGATTCAGGTATTCGTTGAACTTCGGGATCTACAAGATTTTTATCAACATTTTGTGGAACATTCGCGATTGGATTCTCAACATGCAGTTGGACTTGAGGCACATTTTTAACAACAACTATCACTCTATCACTTGAAATGGGATATCGAGAATGGTCTTTCTCATAACTAATGTCCAAAGATTCACCGCTACTTGATTCCACAAACTTGGTGCTATGTGATGGACAATATAATATATATACCTTAAATCGATCAGCATATCCAATGATATACCCACTTATGTTCCTCGAGTCCAACTTCTTTTCTTGAGGATTGTAAACTCTTACTTCAGACGGACATCCTCAAATGTGTACATGCCTCAAAATCATCTCCAACCATTAGATAACTTAAATGGCATCTTTGAGATTGCCCTTGTTGGATCCCGATTTAATATGTACATTGCCGTTTTAAGAGTTTAAGTCCACGAGGTCTTACAAAGTATGGATCTACCAAGCATACTTCGCATCATGTCCATCAATGTTCGATTTCTTCTTTCAGCAACATCATTTTGGTCTGGAGAACCAGACATGGTATACTGGGCAATAATCTAATTTTCTTGAAGAAATCTAGCAAATGGACCGAATGTTGTCCACTCTCATTGTATCTACCGTAGTATTCCCCACCTTTATCTGATCTCATAATCTTACTTTGCTTTTCGCATTGTTTCTCTACTTCCTCTTTAAAGACTTGAAAAGCATCTAAAGCTTCATACTTATTATTAAGAGAGTAAAGATACATATAGCATGAGTAATCATCTATAAAGGTACTTATCACGATATGCATCTATATCAAAACTATAAATATCCGTATGGATGATTTTTAATATTTTAGATATCCTCTTAACACCTTTCTTTTAATTGTTAGTCAGCTTACCCTTAGTGCAGTTTATACAAGTCTCATAATCAGAAAAATCTAGAGTACTAAATACTCCTTCATTTACCAATATCTCGATTCTATTAATGGAGATATGTCCCAATCCCCGGTGCCACAACATAGAGGATTCTTCATTCATAATACACCGCTTTACACCAATAATATCATGAATGTTCAAAGTATTATGATTACCATCATTCTTCAAACTAAGACGAAAAAAGACCATAAGACAAAATACCTTTTCCAATAACATTAGACTTATGAGATAAACTGAAATTCGAGTATGGAAAGTCTTTTCCAAAAGTAAAATAAAACCACTACTTTAAAATAATTTGCACATTCCTACTGCTTCCACATGTGAGGGCACCTTATTTCCAGAGTAGATATATACCTCACTTCCCACTGGTTTCCTCATGTTTCGCAATCCCTGTGAGGAATTGGTAACATGGATTGTAGAAACAGAATCACTCCACCATGTGTTATGATTAACATCAACCATATGAGATTCATAACAAACAAATAAAATCTTAATACCTTTCTTTTCAAGCCACTTAAGGAACTTAGGATAATCCTTCTTTATGTGCCCCTTCTTTTTACAAAAGAAACACTTGATTTCTTTGTTGATATCCTTTGGGGGAGGAATCTTGTCCTTAGCCTGAAATTGTCTTTTCTTTCCTGAAGTTGTCTCCATATTCACTTTCTCACCATCCTATATAGCCAATCTTCCCCCCTCTCGAGCACACATGGTCATCAATTTACATTGAACATTATCTTTATACGTGTTATAAGAGATTTTAAAAGGACCATACTGACGAGGAAGAGTGCACAAAATGAAGTAAACCGGGAACGAATTCGACATTTCAACTTTGAGTGTCTTAAGTTGAGTCGCTATATCTCTCATGAGCATGGTATGCTCACACACTCCTCGAATCCTGGTAAGCTTTATGGATGAGAATTGCATTATAAGGATGCTAGCCAATGCCTTATCAGAAGATACGGATTGATCATCAATTGCTTTCAACAAAGCACAAACATTGCCATACTGCTCAACGGAACCTCGAAACCCAGCTAATATCCTGGTCTTTATGAACACAACGCATAATTGATTAGATCGCTCCCATTTTTCATAAAGATCAACATCATCTAGGTTACTTTCTTTGGTTATAGTTGGTGGTTCATTTTTCCTGATATCATAGCCAATGTACATTCACCCCAAATGAAGGAGAATTCTCTCCCTTCAAGTTTTATAATTGTCCCCATTGAGTTTAGGAACATCAAATTTCATATTAGAGTAATTAACAGGTTGAATAACTGCATCAAGTAAACAACATGCTCATATTATTAAAATTGAAGCTTTCTTAAAACCTTATAATATATTTTATAAATCATGTTGTAATATGAATCTAGAGACATAAAAATTGCATGTGGGCTAAAGTTCTAACTCAATTAGACTCATTCAATTTCATGATAAAACTATCAAATTACATCTCATTTTCTAATCCATGTGGGCAAATTAGTATTAATTTTTTATTTGTCAAACGAAACATACGAAACAAACACATAAGTTATGAGAATTTTGTATTAATATATAAGGGTGATTTATTTTAGGTTGTTTTATTAATTATATTGTTGAGGTTTATTATAATATGATAAGGTAATTATATTATTAGATTATTTTTCTTATTTTTTTAGTTCATATTAATAGGATTTTATTTTAGGTTGTTTTATTAATTATATTATTGAATTATGAAAAGGTAGTAGTATACTATTAGGACAATAAATCCTATTTTGTATAATTTATTAATATATTTATGTAATATTTTTTGGGAGATTATGATTTATGTAAATAAAATATTAAATATATAGAAGAATTATGTATAATTATATATAAAATCTGAGAAAAATAAAAATAATTTTAAAAAAATTGAATAAAATATAAAATATAAAAAAACCAAAATAAATATATAAATAAATGTATAATTAGATAATAAATTTGAAAAAAAATAAAAAATAAAACATAAATATTTTCAAATGCTATAAAATAAAACTAAATATATTAATAAAATCATATAGATAAAACTATAAGAACTTATAATTAAATTATAAATATTATTTAATAAATATGAAACAAAAATGTAAATTCAATAATAAAATAATATTAAAGAGAAAAATCATAAAATAATTTAAATTAACATAAAATTTTCATAATTAGATTCTACAAAATTATTAAATAAATCCAAAAATAAAAAAGAAAATCGAGAAAAATAGAAAATAAAATTGGAAAACAATAATATCAATTACAAAAATTATATATATATATATATATATATATATATATAATCTAAAAAATAAAATATAAATATAAAATGTATAATTTATAAAATATATATTTGTTAAAGAAAAAAAACAAGATATTATAAGTTCAACCAATAACTTGACGCAACGAAGACAACATATATATATAGGATTAAGTTCAAATGAGAACCATGTTCCTATATGTGAACCTATGGTCAATTATGGGCCTTAGGTCTAATTAAATGGATGGATCAAAATTTTTGTGTATTTCCTTATTGATTTAAAAACATTATGATTGTATAATAAAAACACTATTGGTGTATATAACTAAAAATAATAATAAAGCACTGTGATTAGAACCATGTCATTATATGCGTACCTGCAAACTAGTGCTTTTATTATACAATCACAGTGCTTTATTAATATTTTTAGTTATATACACCAGTAGTGCTTTTATTATACAATCATAATGCTTTTAATTAATAAGGAAACACAAAAAAAAATCTGATTCATCCATTTAATTAGATCTAAGTGTCATAATTGACCATAGGTTGACATATAGGAACATGGTTCTCATTTGAACCTAATCATATATATATATAGGTTCACATATAGGAACATGTGAGAACCATGTCCTTATATGTGAACCTAGGGTCAATTATAGGCCTTAGATCTAATTAAATGGATGAATCAGATTTTTTGTGTATTTTCTTATTTCATTAAAAGCAGTAGAAATGTATAATAAAAACGCTACTGTTATATATAACTGAAAATATTAATAAAACACTGTGATTGTATAATAAAAGTACTGCTGGTATATAATAAAAGCATTAGTTCGCAGATTCGCATATAATGACATGGTTCTATTTGAACCCACCCATATATATATATATATGACAAGAACTTGTCTTTACTTTCATAATTTTATTTTTTGTCCATCGAGAATAAATCTAATAAAGTCTATCTTTCAATTTCTATACGTAATTCGGCTAAAACCCAGAACGTGTCACAAACTTGACAATGAAAACTTTTTATTGTTTTTTATTTTACTAAAAAAATTAAAAAGGTAAATAACTTTATACAATTATTTGATTAAAATTTAAAATCAAAATTATACGTGGGCATAACAAAAAAATGATTATATAATCGCATAATATAAAGAATTCAATACATTATTTTAAAATTATTAACTAAATAATTATTTATGAACATTTGTATATTAATAGCTTCTGACTAATAACTATGACTTTATGTATTTAAATGATTTATTACTCTTGTTTTTATAATTACTTTCGTGTGTGTGTGTGTGTGTGTAAATTTATTTATCGGGTTCATCAACTGAATCGATCACTTGATGTTTAACTCGATTACTCAGTGGCTATCCCGAGTCAATTAACGGACTGATCTCAAAAATATGAACTATAATAAAATAGAATACAAATGCCCTTAATAAAATATATAATACGATGCCTCATTTATTTGGTATTTCTTTGTTCATTTTTGAAATATTTTATATATTGTTATAATATTTATATATTTTTTAGTTTCAAGATTTAGGAGATAACTTTTTATAATATAACTTTAATTAAGTATACTACTTTCTATTTTAAAATATTTTAAAATTTATCTTATTATTTATAACTTCTTGATCTTTGTTATTATTTTATTATCAACTTTCAATAGATAACAAATTATTTATAATTAATTTTTATATATTTATTTAATTTACTTTATAACTATCGCCAATTTATTCTTTTAATTTCTTTAAAATAAATATTTAGAAATTAATTATAATCTTATGATAGTTCTATCTGATTTCAAAATATTATCATGTTTATTATATTATACTATATTATAATATTTCTATTCTTTATTTTATTTTAAAAATTATTAAGAATCATTTAGAATTGAAACGTATGTCATATTTCTTTAATTGAATTTATAATTTTTTTCTGATTTATTTTATTATTTATAGTATTTGAAGTGTGTTTTGTTACTTTTAGTTTTAGTAAATGATTATTTATGATTTAAATTATTTTTAATTTACTCTATATAGTTATTGTGAAATAAGATTTATTTTTATATTATTTATTCGTATTTTTTATTTTTGAATTATATGATAAATATTTGTATATAATATATTTCTTATATATATTTAACATATTTCATTTTCTTATGGTTTATTTTATTATATTATAAAATTTCTATATTTTTTATTATTAAATAATTATTTAGAATTCATAATATTTTAATCAGAATTTAAAATATTTTAGGATTTATCTTATCTTATTTATAATATATATGGTTTTTGTGACTCTTTTTCTAATTTTAATTAAATTAATATATATTTATAACTTAAATAGAAGTTTTGTATTTATTTAGTTGATTTATTAATTTCTTTCAAATTTATATTACAAGTATTATATTTTATTAGTTAAAGGCTGATTTGGTAATTGTATAATTATATTGATATAAATTATTTCTAAAATAAAAAATACAACAAATTGCGACTAAAGTACAACTAGATTATTCAGTTGTACTTAAGTTGAACTCAAACAGATCGATGTGATTAAATTATGACTAATGATGAACTTTGGGTTACCTGTTGACAAACAAGTACAACGAGTACCGATAGCTGAAGTTATTTATAAGATTTTCACATTGTATTTGAAAACAAAGCACGCGGTGATTTGTAACAAGTGACTAATATGATTGTTTCGCGACTAACTAAATGGAGAGTTTAAAACTATTAGCATGTGATGATAACAATTTAAACTATTATTAGACTTATAATGTAGTATGCAAAAAGTTGTTTCATAATAAATAAATGTGGAGTTGTTTACATTTGATTTGTTTTAGGGCATGGATATACGCACCCATCTATTTATTAGTTCACCCCAATAAGAAAAAAACCAACAAAAATGCCAAAGTCTCCCCCCTGTTTTGCATGTAATTGTGGTGTTTTTCTCGTGTTTTTAATTAGGTTGTAGTGTCATTTTTAGTAGTTTTGAGTTGGGTTTTATTAGGTTTTTCGTTTGTTTTCTCGTTTTGTTGTTTTTCGTATTTCTTTTTGATTTTATACTTAATATGATTTAATGGGTTTAATTAATTAATTTTATATTTAATTTAGGTATTTTGAAATATTCTAGTTCGTATATGGTCGAGGGTGGGCTTACGAGTGGAGTTTTAGCGAAATTGGGCCTCGATTTGAAGAATTACGCCTGACACTGGGTACGTTGCCGACACTAGGTTACCCAGTGTCCGAGACCCAGCGCTCACACCTGTCGAGAGCTACCAGCCACTTCCGCCCAAACTGCCGAGAGCGCCGCGCCCTGCGCGCCACAACTATCGAGAGCAGTCGAATCGACCACCGAGAGCTGTCGATCGACTGCCCAACAGTTGAACCGACTGTTAGGCAGTGTGTTACCGTCAATCCGAAGGCAGTCGATCGACTGTCGTGCCAATCGATCGACTGCACCGCCGACACTGGGTTATCCAGTGTCCGAGTCCGCCTACCGACAGTGGCCGACATCGCCCGCCTATCCCTGTCGAGCCCGCCCGCACACTCCTGCCGAGAGATGCCGACACTGGGTACACCGCCGACACTGGGTTACCCAGTGTCCGAGTTCGCTTGCCGACAGCGCCCGCCCAGTGCCGAGCCATTTCCGCCCAAATGCCGAGCCATGTCGAGTCATATCGAGCCATATTGACCCAAATGGTCTATTTTGACCATTTGGCTTATAAGGCTTATTTAACCCATTTACCTTTAATAAAACCTATTATAAATAGAACCTTACTCTCATTTTGTAGAGACACCTCCTCCCAACCCAAGCTTGGATTTGGGATTCATTTTCTCTTTCTAGATTTATTTTCAAATATTTCCTTGGGTTTGTAAGCTCAATAAGAATTCAAGTATTCCCTTGGATTTTTAATTTTGATGCAATTTAATTTAAGCTTGTTACTTCCTCTCTTTAATTCAAGTAAGCTTTCTTTTACTTTCATGCTTTGTTTCTTTCATATTATGTCTTTTCTCTTAGCACCTTGATTTCTTGTTAGATCTTGTGAATCGTCAATGGAATCTAGATGAGTGACACGTCCAGATCATAGATCGAGTCCTGATCGTTTTTATTTCAAGTATTTCATAGCTTTATTTTGATTTTTATTTTCATGCATTGTTTCATGCTAAATCTTAGATATATGCTTTGTTGCTTGTTATTTCTCGTAAAGTTTTAAACTTTGACGTCAATTTTCATTGCTCTTTCTATCCATGCTTTCGATTTTTGTCAATTTGCATTATTCAAGTTATTATGCTCATGCAAGCATGGTTGTACCTTGTGCTTTCATGCTTGTACTTGATGAAACATTGCTTGTTCTTGCTTATTTTCATTATTGCTTTGCATTTTCAAATTGAGGCATACGACGAGGCATCCGACCAACATGCAATTTCATTTCTTAGCTTAGTTTAGTTAGTTTAATTGCTTTATTTTCATTTTCCTTTGCTTTTCAAAGCTTGAAACACTTTGATTCCTTCAATTGAATCGAATTCTGATAATAACAAGCCAATAGAACCTTTATTTCCAAAAACCACAAAAAACTACACTTCAAAATGGCTCCGTTGCGACTCGGCTTGGTTAAGGCTTTCGATTTAATTGTTGTTTCTTTGTGTATTTAGCTTTCTTTGTTATTTGACATTTTTTGTTAAGTATGCAATGTAATTATAGCTATGGTGGATACATTACCAACATGGGAGGGCATGGTGCAAACCATGTTGGGAATGGGATGTATAATGGTTTTGGCAACGTGGGAGGGCATGGTGTAAACCACGTTGCCAATGGTGGATTCGGCTATGGGCAACCCAACATGGGAGGGCATGGTGCAAACCATGTTGGGTATAATGGCTTCTCGGCTACGAATGGTCCGTATGGGGGATATGGTGCTTCTAACCACTTTCCGAATATGCACACTCCGAATTACGGTTCATATAGTGGTTATGACGCCTCCAATCAATTCCCCAATATGTCTAATGGAGGCTTTGTTAGTCCGAATGGGAATGTTGGTGGCCAATTTTCGAATCTCGGCCCGTATGGAAGTCCTCATGCTTACAATTTTGATCATGCTCCGATTGGTACCACCAATAGTGCTCATAATCCCGACCCATATGAGTTATTTGGCGGTGTGAGCTCCAACGCCCAAAATGTCCTCCCTATCCTCGATATTTCGGTCGATACTTCTATTCCACCCTCTGATCCGAACCTCTTGGCTATTTTGCAAACTTTGTCCGATAAGGCGGCTTCGTTCAATGATCTTGAAGTTACGGCCGACGAAATACACACGACATTTGGGCGAATAGAGAGTGATATGACTGTGCTAATTGAAGCTAATGAGGACGAAATATTGCCAAGACAACCTTCGCATCCCCTTGCGGTCATGATCCTTTATAAGTGTGGGGTGGCTGATAATGAGCTTGTCCCGCCGTCCGAGGTGGAGGGTGTTTCTATTACGAGTATTCTTACTCTTCCCAATTTTGCAAAGAATATTCCCGATGCCCCTATACCCTATCCATCAAGCTTATCCTTCGAGGTTTGCTTATGCATGGACGTGGCCCAAGAGTTGGTCGAACAAGTTTTTATGGAGGAAAGGAGCAAC
>BMAC01000626.1:547001-575295 GCA_014905375.1 Phtheirospermum japonicum | reverse complement strand
TGGTTATGGGCTGACGCTTGTTTTAGGTCGGCAGGCTGGGGAGAGGGTAACTCTTGTGTTGGAGGGCACCTCTCTCGCAGTGAAAGTAAAAGTGATAGTGGGCTGACGCTTGTTTAGGTCGGCGGGGTGGGAGAAGGTAACTCTGGACCGGAGGGCACTTCTCCCGCACAAAGTTTGTGTTGAAAGGTTGTGGTGAAAGTTTGTGTTTGAGGCAAGTGTTGTGATTTTGTGGCGGGAGAAGGTAACTCTGGACCGGAGGGCACTTCTCCCGTACGAGGTTAATGTTGAGAGGCTGTGATTTGTGAAGTAGTGTGAAGAGTTAGTGTTTTTAAAAGTTGTGTTTTTTATGGCGGGAGAAGGTAACTCTGGACCGGAGGGCACTTCTCCCGCATGAAGTTTGTGTTTTGGGGAAGTTGAGTAATTCTTGTGATATATGATAAATAGAGTTGCGCGAGCTATTCTGATGGTTTTCTATGACTAAGTGGTTGTGGTGTTTGTTTTACATGTTTTTCTTATGATCATATASATGRTTRTTCTTATGCGAGCTAATATGCTCGGAGTGCTGGTTGATGAGATTGTTAATAAGTCAGGGTTGATTGTTTTTAGGATACTGCTATCTCATAAGACGAAGTGTGATTGGTTGTTGCGACCTATAATAGCTTATGGGTTTTATTTCGTACATGGTTTTTGGTTTCATTACCCTTTGGGGCGAGCTGTGTGCATTTTTACCCTTCGGGGCGGATTGTGTGTTTTTACCCTACGGGGCGATTGTTTTGTTACCCATTGAGGCGGGCTCTGTGCGGTATACCCTTTCGGGGTGGATGGCATTTTCCAACTTGGCGAGTTATTTTCATGGTTTTCATATGGTTAGAAGTTGTGGTTGTATTATTATGTGTTTGGAAGAGGTATGATTGACCTACGCATCTTTTTCAAGAATTTGTGTTCTGATATTATGGATGGTTATGTCTGTGCGAGCTAATATGTTTTATATGCGAGCTGGTTTTAGCTCTATCGGATTATTTGTGATTCGTGATGTGATCTCATGGTCTTATGAGGATATGAAATATGATTGGGATTGGTTACGATTTTGTGCGACCTATGTGCAAATCATGTTTATTTGACATTTACTTTTTGGGGATAATCTAGTTGGACTACTTGATTGTATTAGCTTGGGGGACTATATAGGTGAGCTTTATTGAGTTGATGTGGCCTAGTTGTTTTGTTTTACCTATATTAATTAAACATTGGGGACTAGGTAGTTTTCAGTCCCATGTTATTGTCATATGGTTACAATTGGATTTTCTTGTATTATTGTGACCGATTATAACTTCATGCTGTAGAAGGGTATGGTTTTAGGTCGTCAGGTATGGGTCTAAGGACTCGACTTGGGGACTCGCATGTATGTCTTCTTGGGCTATGAGCGAGCTCAACGAGCTGATCTTTTTGAGGTCGCGATTTTATGTGGTAAATTCTTATGGGATGATTGATGTATAGTGGTGGGGTGATTTGTGCGTGTTGTATGTTGTATTTGTTTTTGATTACGTTTTTGAAATTATTGAGTCCGAATGTGATTTTAAGTCGGTGGATAAAAGTTGTGTTTTCAGATCGTCATATATATAGTTGTGAACTTGGTCTGGGGACTTGTAGGTTGTCTCTCGCAAGGTGATCGTGCTATTTTAAAAAAAATAATAAGTGAGCTCAGTGAAGCTGTACTTTTGCAGGTTGCATGTACATTYTATAATTTACTGTGGAAGGATGAATGTTATAGCTCGGTTTGTTGAGYTGTGTGATTTTGATGTGTGGTTTGGTAAGGTAAAATGATGATTTACTTATTGTTTTTGAAGTGGTTGTGCTCTTGTAATTCTGTTTTTACATGTCCTACCTGATTTCGTGCCTCAATCAGCTAGAACATGGGGGACTAGCTTATACGGACCAAAATATCCATACGTAATATTATTGGATTTTTGAGGTTATTTGTGGTAAGCGACCTCATTTATGGGAGAGGGTGTTCCTCCTAAAAGATGAGCGAGCTGTGTTGTGGTTTTGAGAAGTGAGCGAGCTGTTTTGGTATTAGCGAGCTGTTTGTGAAGAGTAGCGACCTGTAGTATGGGGATGACTTTTCATATAGGGTCGCGATCTCTTGTAATTTGGGCTGAGTACTTGAGCCTGTTTGTGGGTTTGATGTACGTGGATTATTATGGGCCTGGTGGGCCGTAAGCTCCGGCTTATTTTGGTACTTTATTGAGAGGTTTATTGTTTATGGGAATTTACTACATGAGAGGAATTCTAATTATAAGACAGTTGTTGTATTTATGGAATTGTGGTAGGAGAAGGTAACCAAGGACTTCTCTTGTATCTATAAAAGGAGGTGCATACCTCTCATTATTTTCATGAGCTAATATTGACTTAAGTATCGGAGAGTCTTAACGGGTTGGGGGGTGGGACTCCTACTCGTTCGAGACGCTGTTTTGCAGGATCAGCGAGGTCGCCAGGAGATTTGAGGAGGGCTTCCCAGGTCGCTGTAGCATATTCAGAAGTAATTCTAGGTCATTGATCTCAATTTTGAGGTTAGTACCCCCTTTATTTGGTAGTTCAACTTTTTGAACTTATCAATGACCCTCTTGAAATCAGCTACTCACCAGCTCCCCTTGAACTAGAGATCATATTTTTAGATCCTATAATGGACTTGTTCATTTTTGATTTCGTGTTTTCAGTTGGTAATGATTGCCCTTTTGGCAGGTGAACCCTGAACTCTTTAAACATAAAGCTGTTATACTGAGGCCCTATTTGGTTGAGTTGATTCAAACAGCTGATAACTGATAGCTGGTAGCTAATAACTGATAGTTGATAGTTGGTAGCTGATTTTCAATTAGTGCTTTGTAAATTAGTTGATTAAAGTAGTTGATCGAATGTTAATTTACCAATATAGACATGATTAAAAATATAAAATATTATACATAAAAAAAAAAGAAAAATATAAAAAAAAGAAATAAAATTATAATAATTAATGAAGACTTCCCAAAAGATTATTTAAAAAAAAAAAGACAAATACTTGAAAAATAATTAAAAAAATAATTATAATAATAAATAAAACTTTAATTATGATTAATAAAAATATTTTTCGTAAAATATAAAGTAATATATTAGTTTATAAATAATATATTTTTTACAATATAAAAGAATAAAAAAATGATTTTACCAAATAATGTAGGAGCTTATTCGAAAAATCTACGATTTGTAACTTTTTCTGAACAGGAGCTTATTCTTTATTCTTACCAAGCAGCCTAAAAGAGCTTATTGTGATGGAATAAGCTATAAGCACTTTCAATAAGTTCAACCAAGCAGGACCTGAGACGAAGAAATGCTGTTGATGCTTCTTAACTTTAAATAAGTGTTTTTTTTTTTAACTATCTGCTAATTCTCTATTTGGTTTCCATGCTGATCATTTTGTGTTTCCTTTTTTTTTTTGCACATCACATCAGACTCATCTCCAGACCCCAAAGATTACATCGTTCATGTAATGTTGCCCAATGAAATAAGGAAGTTTGGTAGTGACGAAGAAGTGGAGAGCTGGTACAATACATTTATATCAGGTGCTTTGAAATTAGACCGCGATCCAAGATTGTTGCCTTGCATGAGGGGGATTTTTTCTGCAGAGCTCACATGTGATGAGTCTAAGGCCCTGGAGAAACTTGATGAGTGCTTGCTTGCTAGGCCTTCGAGGACATTCCAATGTGATATCTACCAAAGAAGAAACAGAAGAAATTATGTGAAAGGAGGGTGCCATTGGTACAGGAAAATCACAATAAGGGCATTCCTCATCTACAACTCTCTTATTATGCATGTTTGGCTTTGAATATTAAATCTTTTTACTCAAGTTTACGCCGAACTAATAATTGTCATAACACATAATTTTTTTAATGATTTAAATAACTCAATAAATATTTTAATAAGTGTTCAAAAATATAATAAAAAATTTCATTATTCTAATTAATACATTATTTTCTCATTTTTCTTATTTTTTTTAATTTTAATATTTAATACGATATCTTGTTTAAATATATGTAATCATTATAATTTAATAATTTATATGGTTTTTGTTCTTTTCAAAACGTTTTGTCTCCCATTCTGCACTCATCCAGTACTAAAAAAATATAAAATTATGCAATAGTTTAAGATATTAAACTCTATGTATCAAATGGGTTGAATTAATAGAAATTAATTTAAATTTATTAATATAGATTATTTATTATAAATTTCTCGTATTGTTGCAAGGTTCGAACACTAGTTTAGTGGGATATTCATTTAAAAGGGATAGTCAAAGTTGGAAATTGTTTAAATGACTTCCCCAATATTGTTATTTGTGTAAATGACCCTTATTCTAGAAATTTGACCATCTTGTTCTTAATGAGAAAACTTCTTTATTTAAAGATAAAAAAACCCTCGTTATGCTTCAATTTAGACTTCCCCGTATGTATATATATAATTATTTATTTTATTTCATTTTATTATTATTATTATTATTATATTTATTTTTATTTTTTTGAGTTGTGTTATCTTAAAATGTAAATAGTCAATTACGACCATATCAGACCCATCGTACTTTCGTAAAATTAAAATGTCTCTATAACTTCATACCTTTTTTTGACCGAATCAGTCATGGGTAAAATGGGTCGCGGCGCCACCAGTTGGGAAATTACCGCCCTAGCTCGTTTTACAGACGGTTTCTCACCGCCTAACTTCCTTCCTAGAAAGTTGAGGTACAAGTTATCCAACTCCTTCAACAACTGATCAGCACAGCCTTGGTTCATTTCTTACTCTAGGCTTACGAGATACTTTGGTTATAGATATAAATTAAATATACTGAACACCCATTGAAGCAAAAACCTTTATTTTATTAAGAACTTAATTTTTTTTATTACATCAATAATCTCCTTTTGGGAGGAGATCACCGTTTAGCCTCTCATGGAGATGGCTTGCACTCGTAAACACATAAACTTATTATTAAAGACAATTACAATACTTATTATCTCTTTCTCTCTTTCTCAGCTCTATTTTTTTTTATAAGAAAATAGAAGCGAATGCTCGATGTCCTCTATTTCCTCAAAGGCTCGGTCTCTATAGACCAGACTTTTGAATTTCAAATCTGGACTCCAAGGCTTGTTGATAAAAGATGTGTCCTTTATTTACACCTTTCCTCTATTTTTGTAGGTTAGTGGTCCTTGTGTCCACCGTCTTCATTCATTGTTGGTCCCTCATGACTCAACCACCTCGTGTTGTCGGGAATCTCTTCACATGGTGTGTGGTAGAGGTGAGCAGAAATAATGGGTACCCAGTTGACTTTGTCCATTTCAGTTAGACAAACCCATAGTCCCCATGCTCGTCGTGTAGAAGCATCGTCTTTCGAAACTGCTCCTACTATTACCGGTGCGTCCTCCGGTGAGGCCGCCTTGATATATCTCATGGCGTTCCCATCCGGTCTCCTGAGCTTGATGAAGTGAAAGGCTTCGTTGAAGCCCTTCTTTGCTGGTTCAGGTGCTGCACTGATAAAATACAGCTCCAATATGTCTCCTCTGGCCAAATGTGGATTGTTGGCCCAAGTCTTGTGAACCGCCTCCCCAATCCATTTTGGTAGCTTGGAGATTTCAGCGAAGCCTGGCACAATAGTATAAACTGAAGCTAAGGCTCCAAAATTATACCATTCTTGTAACTTGTTTGGATGAATTCCCATTTTCATCCAAACTCTCGGATATTTTCTAGAGATATCAACTATCATTTTGTCGGGGTTGATACCTCTTCTGGTAGCTAACTTATCCCACTGCCTTTGATAAACCTGCATTGGAGAAATTTTTATCTCGTCAGTTTAAACCTTAGAGGTGCCTGTCTGTGGCCTAAGGTTCAACTCTCCATCTTTAACCCCAGAGGTGGTGGTTTGACTTGAGACCTCCGATTGTGGCACCAGGGTTTCAATATTCGTTGAAGCTTGTACATCTTCAGGGAATGCATCATCTGCAACACCTGTGATTATGGTATTTGAATCTATAACCTCCGGGTTAGAGACCTGTTCTCGAAGTACTCATTTTTGCACCGTAAGAGATGCGGCCTGGAGAAAAGACCTTCGTAAAGTTGAGCAGTTGACACTGTGCCAGCTGGCATGCTCGTATGTGATCGGAAACAGATTCTCGATCGGCCTGTTGAAGTCGTCATGCGACCTCTGCATTGAGACATAGCGTCCAAAAATCTCGTTCAAGGATCTCCAGGCTTTCCCTGAGATGCCTTAGCATTTTGAGGGTATCGTCAGCAACGTATCCCTCCATCTTGAGTTAAAGAATCTACAAGAACATTTTCATGAGATTTTATAATGACAATATCCAAATCATAATATTGGCATTCAGCTTTCCATCTAAGTAGTCTAGCCTTTTTGGGTTTAGATTCAATTTTATTTTTCAAAAAGGCTTTAACGCTCGAGTTATCGATTTTTAAGGTGAATTTCTTGGATAGCAGGAATAAAAGCCATTTTTAAACGCCTTTCTGACTGCGAAAAACTCCTTCTCGTTGATATGCCATCGATTTGCCTTGCTATTTGGAAATAGCCCACTATAATATCTACATGGCACTTCTCCTTTGGGCGTTAGTTTCGTAAGAATAGTTGCCCACCAATAATCACTGGCATCCGTATATAGAACCAGTTCATCTTCGTCACTTGGAATTTCCAACTGGAGAAGTTGTTTGCAAACCTTTTTAAGCTATTTAATTCTTTCATGGTGTTCCTTTTACCATTTGGAATCAACATCCTTTTTTAGTAGGGAACTAAACACCTTCCTGTAATATGCCAGATTATTTATGAACATCCCGGCGAAATTAACCACTCCTAGAAAACTTTGAAGTTGTTTCTTATCCTTGAGTGTGTCTGGAAATCCCTGTATCTTTTCTACACTATGATTTTGTAGAATGATTCCAGACTCATCGATCTCTATCCCAAGGAATTCGATTTTTCTTGTAGCCATTACTACCTTCTTTTCCGAAATCACTAATACTTCCTTGTGGTAAACATCTGAGAAGATATCCAAATGTTTTAGATGATCCTTCATGTTCCTTGATGCGATGAGTATATCATCAATGTATACGAACATGAAATTGAAATAATTTTTAAAAAGATTATCCATCTTCCTTTGGTATATCTGGGGTGCATTTGCTAGACCCATGGGCATAACGTTCCAGATATAATGTCCTTTTGGTGTGGAGAAGGCCGTGAACTTCTTGCTTTCTTCTTCCATCTTAATCTTGTAAAACCCAGATTTGCAATCAAACTTGGAGAACACTTTTGCATTCTTAATGCAATTTACCAAATGTTCTCTGCTTGGGATATAATATCCATCGAATTCCAAGATGTTATTGATTCCTTTGTAATTAATTACCAATATTGGTTTTCCCCTTTTTATTTCTCCATGGTTGCGGACTAGGAACCCTCGGCTACTGTATGGAGAGATGCCCACTTCAATTAACTTAAGGTCTATGTGTTCTTTAAGTATTTGTTGCATATCCTTTCGATCTTCTTGATTCATCAGGATAGGCTTATATCTGACAAGCTCATTTTCTTTTCCAGTTTTCACCTTCAAAGATGCTTTGAGCTCGTTCTTATCCCACCATGCTAGAGGATCTTCATTGAAATTCTTTTGAAATTTTCTTTTAATATCCTCCAGTGAAATTTGTTCTTCCATGGTGGTGTCTAGTTGTACACTCATGTCTAGGCTGGCTTTGAGGATTTCAATCGTTTGTGATTTTATCCTTTCTTACTTTCCGCCACCTAAGCTCTCGTTTCTTAGTTGGAGAATTTCTTCTCCATACCTTCTACGGTCTTTCATTTTTGGGTGTCGAAGTTTTCCTACATCACTACGTTTGCTGCGAAAATTGATTGACATTTTTCTATGTAATGCCTCTCTTAGTCGCTGGACTATAATCTTTTGATCACATGGGGTTGTGAAAATAAGTCTTCCAATCTCATTTTCTTGTGTAAATCTCTTAAATGTCTGTAGGAAACTATTTCCTAATATAATATTTGTTCCCGTATAATAGAAATAGATTGGTGGAGTCTTTACTTTGTACCATGGAGTACCATTTGCTCCTTCCTTCATCATTTCCGCTTACTTGATCCCTCTTTTTAGGACTAAAATCCTTTTAAATAAATCTCTTCCCGCTACTGGAGATAATCTTTCTTCCATTTCTTTAGGTAAGACTTCTGGTTTAGCTGTGCAGATTCCTGCGCCTGAATCAATGTAGGCTGCAAAATATTTTGCAAGATATCTTGTATATATCATTCCAAAGGGAATGTATATGGAGAATGGGCTGGTGCTCATTTAATTATATATCTTTTTCTGCCCACCGTAAACTCCATTCTATCTCTTAACCTTTCCCAAGGCTTATGATCCTCGAGAAACTCTATCCCTAGAGTTAGTTGCTCTGGGATTCTTCATGCGCTTCCCTCAATGATTGTTTCAATTTCTCTAATCTTGAGGATTGCTTGATATCTTCCCAGGGAAGGTTGTTGCAAGTGATACAAAGGGAAGATGTTATCCTTTTGAGTGATGTCAAATATTAACTTCTACACCTCTCCATCCTTATGGGCACTTCGACTCTCCATTAGTTTTGAATACTTCAGGAGCTCGAGTGCTTTGGCTGATTTCTTGGACCTTCCCATTGAGTTCCACTAATCATTCTGTCTCATTGGAAAGACATTCTCCTCGGTTCGATCATGAGGTTCTTACTTTTATTAAGAATCGGCCGATCTTAAATTCTCATATTAATCTCTCTTATTGTTGGAGATTGCATGATCTCTGGTAAGACTGCCTTCGCTACGTCTTCAAAAATCCTTGGTATTTCTACGTGATTTAGTAAGATCTGTTTCCCTCCGTCATTAGGTCTGGTCTTTTGAAATCTTGACGAAGGGTAAGAACTCTACTAAAATCTCGATCTGCCAAATTATACGTAATCCTTGGGTAGACATTGAATGCCAGTTTTCCTACATATAAGTTTCATGTGATTGCTCCCAGACAATAATCTTTGAGATTTGAGATTCTTTTATCAAAGAGATCTTGGTTTAATGGTGAATCAACTCCTTCTTTAAAGGTTGATTTTATAATCACTCGAATGGCTCTAATGTGGATCCACAAAAGTGTATTTGCCATTTCTCTCCTGAGTGTGATTTTAATCTCTTGCATTTCTCGGTAGGGGATTAGTTGCATCTCAATTTGGTTTCCCGTATATTCCGTGGGTATAACGAATTCTCCCGTAGAAACTCTATGAATAATTTGGTGTTTTTGATTTCTTAAACCCAACTTATCCTTCGCCTTTTCCATTGCTCCTATTGTAAATCCTTCATACATCTGGAGCTATGGATCTACTTTCATTATTCTCTTAAGCGTCTTATGAGAAACTGTTATATGTGAGAGGAATCTTGACATATCCTCCCTAACCACTTGTTGAAGAAATTATTCTTCACTTTGATTTTGAATATGATTCACTTCCATTTTCGGAGTAGATCTCTTCTTCATAAATGCTTTCATTTGAGGGTATATCCTCAAATTGATACACCTGTACCAGATTTTGGCAATAGACAGCTTCTTTGAACTCTTGAGTTGTCTCGAACTATTTAACTCCTCTTTTTTGGTTCTCAGGGCAATCTGTAGAAATATGCCCTTTGACTCCGCACGTCCAGCAGTAGCAAACTTTAAAACTTTCATTAGCTCTAGTGTGAGCTCGCCTGAAAGTTCTCTTTGTTGGCATCCTACTAGTACTTCTTTGGCTTGAAAATGAGCCTCGACTTCGGCTTGGTCCCGTCCTTTGTCCCGATTTATAGTTTTCGGCCTTTTGCTTTGACCAGAACCTTCTTGGTTTCTATGGAAACCTTTTCTTATTTCTTCGAGCATAAGGGTGACTTCTTTCTTTCTTCCGGTTATGTCTCTGTGGTTAACCTCCCACCACTGTTGGAATGTCATTCTCAGCACAACATAGAGGAACTGATTTATTTATCCCTCTTAATCTCTTGTAATTTTTGTGAAGTGCTGCTTGGTGGCACCACTCTGCTAGCTTGGCTTTTAGGAAAGACATCCTTCTAGAAACCGTATCAATGTCGGTCACTGGCTTGTACTCTTGGATCAACATTTCTCTCCATGGACTTGGTATTTTCGCAAAGAAAAGCTGAGCCACAACTCCATCATTAAACTTGGATTTCCATCGGTATTCGGTGAATAATTGGATATATTCGTACATGTGACAAATATCTCGTAACTCAAGGCAATAGAGGATTTGTCGATTTTTTTTGCCTTTCCTCTTCCATTCCCTTGAAATATCATGTGCCGATAAAATGGATTTTGAATAATCTAGCCATATTATCGACGATTCCTTTTGGTGATTCACCAGATATAACTCCCATTTTTATATCTCCTCCTGTCAAGTCTCATGCAATCTTTACAGGTCCTTCAAGGCTCATTTCAAGGAGTAAAATGAACCTAGAGGTGTTGATCCGGTTATTAACCGACCGATTAATTAATCGGCGGTTAATTTAACCGCAATTTGTTTAACCGTAACCTAACCGGCTGAGATTCAATTAAGGTTACGGTTAAACTGGTTAACCTAACCGGGCGGTTAACCGCCATTTTTTATTTTTTTTTAATCTTTTAAAAAGCAGTCGATCAGGCAGTCGATCGACTGAATTTCTGTCGATCGACAGGAAGTCGATCGACAGAAATGAAGCCGATCGACTATTTTTTTCAAAAAAAAACGGTTAACCGGCAGTTAACCGCGCGGTTACGGTTAGACGGTCAGGTTAACCCTAACCTAACCGTCGGCCACCGGTCAACGGTTACGATTATAACCATGACCGTCGGTCAACGGTTAACCGTAACCGGTCAACCGATTATTAACCGGCGGTTAACCAGTTAACCGTAACTGGATCAACACCTCTAAATGAACCCTTCCTTCTCTAATCTGAGAGTTCCAACTACAATTCGTATTGTAGATGCCCAATCATTTATCAATATTTCTCAGTTCTTGAAGTCTGGGACATTCAAATTCAACATCATATGGATGTATGGGATCAAGTTGAGTCTTCCCGCATGGCGTGTTGAGAATATTGAGCCTTCGGGATCGTTGCCTGGTGCCCACTATGTCCGTGAAATCTCCTTTTATGGTGAAATCCCCGACATGTGGCATTGGAGCGTCTGGTACTGGTTCATGTGAAGCAGAACTTTTGCCTTGATTAAAACTTATTGGTGGTGGTGTAGGAGAGCTTCTTGGTACTAAGGCCGAAGAATCTCCTGAGTTCATTTTTAAATCTACAATACCTAATCCTGTGAAGGATTCGATAAGGTCATATAGATCTTCAACGTTGATTCTCTCCATTACTTCTTGGGTTGTAATGGGGTTCCCTTGATTATTGCCATCATTTTCTCTTCTTCCGTCGGTTGTCTTATAACCTCAGTCGATTTCCCCTTTTGGTTAGAAGGGGTTTCATTCCGAAAGTTATACATCGTCTTCCTCCGGATGTACTTGGATTGGCTTCAAGGGCCTTGACACGTTTCTGAACATCAACTTGATCTCTCTTGTTTTCTTTTGATGTTCAAATATCTCTTTCATCTGCACCTGGATTCGTTGTTGATGCTGGTCGATGTCTTGTACTATTCTTTGGATTTCTCTAAGATCTTTAGGATTCTTAGAGGAATCGGATATCATCTCGCTGCAGTTGGATCTATAAATGAGATTCATGAGCGGCATCTCTATGATTCATTAGATCCGTCTTTAACATTTGATTTACCCAAAGGTAACTCAGATGATATGCCTTTTGTTTCTCGCATTGTTTCAAGGTTTTACTATCAACTCCGGCGAGATCTTGTTCAACATATTGGTTGTCCCAATATGCTACTTTCTCTTTGTGGTCCAATTCATATATTTCCAAGATTTGAAAATAACGTCTGAAATGAATACATTTCGAACACCTGTTCGAATCCATTTTTAGAGATAAATCTCCTAGCCAAAGGTTAATTACATGATTATAGTAAATTTTCTTATAAGCTCTTAATAAACCTAAGTTCTGATACCATTTTTGAGGATAACACAACTCCTGAATTATAATGATAAAATAAAATATATTTTGGGTGAAAAGTATAAATTTATAAAAAGTTTTGGGATTTCAACACCATTTTCCCATACTTTCTATTAAATGAAAGTCTTGTGGACAATTTGGTCTCTTTCCCAGAAACAACCACCTTTATTCTTGAGATTTTTATGCTATTTTGATCGAAGGTCATTTGGACAAATTATTTTTTTTGCAAGGTCATCCTACACCATTTCCCCCTAGTTGTGGGATTGATTGGAAGTTGAAATATTCATTTTTTTCCCAGAGAGAGAGTTGTGAAGGGAAAATAAAATAAATTTAATCTATGTAGACACCTGTAATGATAGTGACCATAAATTAACACTCACTCACTATTAGGAGATATTAGGAGATATTATATTATTTGATTTTATATTATTTGATTCCTGTATTAATTATTTTATTATCTTTAGGAGATATTATTTTATTTGATATTATATTATTTGATTCATGTAATTATTGTACCTTGTATAAATACCACTCTAGTAATGATAATATTTATCAATCCAATTATTCTATTCTCACATGGTATCGAGCCTCTAGGGTTTTCGTCACACCTTACAACCGGCACCAATTTTTTTTTTCTTCCCACATTTTTTTTTCTCCAGCAAAATGGCTGCGATATCGGACATAGTTTCAATCAACGCTTCTGCGCAAATCCCATTGAAGCTTGATTCCACCAACTACACTTCTTGGAGGTTTCAATTCGAAGCGCTACTTGCCGGCTATGAATTGACTGGCTACATCGATGGTACCCTGCCCTGCCCACCTCCATCCAATATAACTGGAACCACATCAACACCGAACCGGGGGTATTCTCTTTGGGTTCGCCAGGACAAGCTCCTCCTCTCGACAATCATTGGATCGCTCACGCCATCGCTAATCCCTTTCATTGCCACAAGCCAAAACGTCTAAGGCCGCGTGGGATATCCTGGCCAACACGTATGGGCGCCCCTCTCGTGGTAGGATATTGGCGCTCAAAAATTGGTTACAAAACCCAGTCAAGGGTAATCAAACCATTACACAATTCTTACATGGAATCAAGGGCACGGTGGATGAACTCGCTTTATTAGGATCAACTATGGATTTGGAGGATATTGTTCTCAAAGTCCTCAATGGCCTCGATGATCAATATCGTGAGTTATCAAACGCCATTCAAGCTCGCGAAACGCCGGTGTCGTTTGACGAACTTCATGAAAAGCTTTTAAATTTTGAAGCTCAACTGCTCACTCGTCCTGCTGCGGTTAGTCCTCAGCCGCTCACTGCATTCGCCGCTGGTCGCTTCCCGACGTCTGGCAACTTTGGTCGTGGTGGCCACAATTTCTCACGTGGTCGGGGAAAGGATTTCGGAGGTCGCCAATCCAACGCTCAAAGATTTCAAGCCTCCAATAGTTCATCTAACCCTAACCCTCGCCCGTACAAAGGACGGTGGTCAACTCTGCGAGGAGACAGGCCACTCGGCTAAACGGTGCCCCAACTTCAACTCCCAACCATTTGCTGCACATGGAGTTTCACCTCAACCCACCGCCCGCCCAACTACAGCTCCACCGTTTGCCCACACCGCTGCTCACCCACTGGCCTCCGCTTCTGAGGATTGGATTCTTGACTCCGGCGCATCACATCACATCACTACTGACCTCGCAAATCTCTCACTTCATTCGCCATATGAGGGTCAGGATGATGTCATCATTGGTAACGGTTCGGGTTTACGTATTAATCATGTTGGCACGTTACGTACTACGTCGCCTTTTAATTTTGAGAATACTCTTTGTGTTCCATCGATGAGTAAAACACTTATATCCGTTGCTCAATTGTGTCGTAATAATGATATTGAGGTTGTTTTTCATGGCTCTGAATTTCAGGTGAAGGATCGTCGCACGGGGGCCATCATCCTCAACGGCCTCAGTAAAGATGGGATATACCACTGGCCTCGCACCTCGGGATATAAACCTTCTGCCCTCACGGCATCATCTAAAGTGTCTTTCCTGTGGCATCTACGCCTTGGTCACCCATCATCTCATGTGTTAAGTCACTTAGCTACCTCGTCTAAGTTGTTTTCTAGCTCTTCTTCAACTGACACTTGCATTTCGTGCAAGGTGAATAAAAGCCACAAACTGCCATTTAAAGATTCTAGTTTGTCGTCTACTTCTCCATTGGAGTTAATTTTTTCCGATGTTTGGACATCCCCTATTTTGTCGAATGATGGTTTTAAATATTATGTTATCTTTGTTGATCACTTCACTAAGTATGTTTGGTTTTATCCTTTACGTCGTAAGTCGGACGTATTGATGACATTCACTCAATTTAAAGCCTTAGTTGAAAATTATTTTACACGTCCAATTATCTCGTTTTACTCGGACAATGGAGGAGAGTTTCTTGCCCTTCGTCCTATTTCTGCTTCTAGTGGCATCACACACCTCACTTCTCCTCCTCATACTCCTGAACACAATGGGTATGCTGAACGACGACATCGACATATTGTTGAAACCGGTTTAACTCTTCTTCATCAAGCCTCTATACCACTCACCTTTTAGCCGTATAGTTTTACTACGACCGTTTATCTTATAAATCGTATGCCTAAGACCAACCTCTCTATGTTCTCCTCGTTTGAGCGTCTATTTAGTCGTTCACCTAACCTTGCCAAACTCCGCGTCTTTGGCTGTCTTTGTTTCCCCTGGCTCCGCCCGTACTCTAATAACAAGCTCGATAATCGGTCTCGACCTTGTGTTTTCCTTGGTTACTCGCAAACTCAAAGTGCCTACCTATTGTATGATCCGTCTTCATCTAACGTGTTTATATCTCGTCATGTTGAGTTTGATGAGTCTGTCTTCCCTTTTTCGAGTATTTTGCATAAATCTGATGAGTCTGCTCAACCTTCCGATYGGATCACTGCAGAATTCCGGTCGGACAAAACCTATTGCCCTCTCATCCGATCGGATAACAGGTCTTTCCGACTGGATGAAACCTACTGTCCTTCCGACCGATCGGATAACATGCCACTCCGATCGGACTCTACTCAGCAACTACCCCTTCCGGTGCTTTTGGTTTCCCCAACTCCTATGGCCGCACCCCCGGACGATGTCCCTTCACTGACTGCTGTGTCCCATGCCTCACCGCTTCACTCAACGTGTATAACTGAAAATCTACCTCCGCCCCCGGTGGCCCCTCATCCAATGCGCACTCGGTCAAAAAATCAGATTCACAAACCCAATACTCGGTATGCTCTTGAAGCCTCTGTTTCCTTATCTAATGTTGAGCCCTCTAATATCACTCAGTCTCTCAAAGATCCACGTTGGAGATCAGCCATGTCAGCCGAATTTGATGCACTCTTACATAATAATACTTGGGATCTTGTGCCGCCTGATTCATCCCTCAATGTAGTTGGTTGTAAGTGGGTATTTCGTGTAAAACATAACCCGGATGGATCTCCGGACCGTTTTAAAGATTGACTTGTGGATAAGGGTTTTCATCAAAGGCCTGGTGTTGACTTCTTTGATACATTTAGCCCAGTTGTTAAACCGACTACCGTTCGTCTTGTTCTCAGTGTTGCCTTATCTCGAGGATGGTCACTTCGTCAACTCGATGTCAATAATGCTTTTCTTCAGGGCCATCCGGAGGAAGAAGTTTACATGGCACAACCACCCGGTTTTGTTGATGTCAAGTACCCAGGTTATGTATGCAAGCTTAATCGTGCCATATATGGTCTCAAGCAGGCACCTCGTGCCTGGTATGTAGAACTTAAACGGTTTTTAATTGACATGGGCTTCGTCAACTCGCGGTCGGATACGTCTCTATTTGTTTTTCGTCACTCGGGTATTACAACCTACTTTCTTGTCAACGTGGATGATTTGATTCTCACGGGTAGCGACTCAGCCTTTCTCAATCGTGTTGTTGACGCACTTGCCACTCGTTTTTCGATCAAAGACTTGGGCGCTCTCTCTTATTTTCTTGGCATTGAAGTCATGTCTGACTCCCACGGCTGTATTTTATCTCAACGCAAGTATATCATTGATCTGCCAGCAAGACATGGTATGCTTGATGCGAAACCGGTTCCTACACCGCTTGCACCAACCACACGTCTTCGATTGGCCGACGGCTCTGGGTTAGTCGATTCTACACGGTATCGGAAAGTTGTTGGCGCTTTACAGTACCTTCTAATTACTCGTCCAGACATTGCATTTGCAGTCAATAAATTATCACAATTCATGCACTCTCCTACTAGTATTCATTGGGGAGCAGTGAAACGACTCCTTCGGTACCTAAATGGTACTCGTCATGTTGGGCTTCATCTTCGTCCTCACCAATCGTTTGATCTTCATTGCTTCTCTGATGCTGACTGGGGAGGGGATAGCGATGATCGCTCTTCTACTGGTGCCTATGTTGTCTTTCTGGGTCCTAATCCGATCTCTTGGAGCTCCAAGAAACAACGCTCGATTGCTCGGTCCTCGACAGAAGCCGAATATCGGGCCATTGCAGCAGCTTCTGCTGAAGTTCAATGGCTTCGGTCGCTTCTAAGTGAGTTACATGTGGAGCTACCTTCTACTCCAGTGGTGTACAGTGACAATCTTGGGTCCACTTACGTATGTGCTAATCCAGTGTTTCACTCACGTATGAAACACATAGCTATAGATTTTCACTTTCTTCGTGACTTGGTTCAGTCCTCTCAGTTGCGAGTTTCTCATATCTCTTCTTCTGATCAGCTAGCCGATGCACTAACCAAGCCACTGCCATCTCCTCGTCTCCGTCTACTCATTTCCAAGATTGGTGTTTCTGTCGGCGCACCATCTTTGGGGGGCCTATTAGGAGATATTATATTATTTGATTTTATATTATTTGATTCCTGTATTAATTATTTTATTATCTTTAGGAGATATTATTTTATTTGATATTATATTATTTGATTCATGTAATTATTGTACCTTGTATAAATACCCCTCTTGTAATGATAATGTTTATCAATCCAATTATTCTATTCTCACACTCACCTCCCTTGAGAAGCGCCAAACGGGCAACCAAAAAATGCAGCGGTGAAATCCAAACAATGAAGTCCACTTTTATTCATCCATCCCTCCGCAACATTCGGAGGAGAGTTAATAATCAATATCCCATTATTCTTTCGATCTCCCCTTTTCCCCTCTCATCATCATCTCAGTAATATTCCTCCATGATGGAAACTGAAGAATTAAAGAATCAACGTATATGATCAGCACGCCGCACGGTTCATATACATAAACATGCATTAATCAACATAATTACCGGATTAAACCATATAAAAACATATAAAACATGGTGAGCCTGTCGACTCAGCCATCGAAGAAGGCAATGAAAACCCCCGGGGGGTCCACCGGCGGCTCGCACGAGAAAAAGGGCTCGACCGGCCAAACCGTAAAATTCGCCCGAAGAACCTCGAACGGACAATACGTCATCCTGTCCCGAGAGGATTTGGACATGTCCGACGATCTCTCTGGCAATTACATGAACTACACGGTCCACATCCCCCCGACGCCCGCCAATCAGCCCATGGACACATCCGTCGCCGCCAAAGCCGAGGAACAATACGTCTCCAACTCTCTCTTCACCGACGGTCTCAACAGCGTGACACGCGCGCATCACATGGACAAGGTGATCGAGTCGCAGGTTAGCCATCCTCAGATGGCCGGATCCGAGGGCTCGTCCTGCGCCTTGCCCGCTTGTGACGGCAAAGTCATGAAAGACGAGAGAGGTGATGACGTTATCCCTTGCGAATGCAGGTATTGATTAATTAATCGAGTATTAAATTATCAGATTTTATTTTTGGGAAAAATTCAAATTTTGGCTTTTTTTATTTTCTTTTAGGTTAAAAATATGTAGATATTTCTACATGGATGCCCAAAAAGATACGGGTCTATGCCCGGGGTTCAAGGAGCCTTACAGGGTCAGGGACTTTGACGATGACATTCCAAACTATTCGGCCGGAGCTCTGTCGTTGCCCGGGCTAGACGATTCCAAGCGGGACCGGCACAACATGTCGATGATGAAAAGGAACCAAAACGGTGAGTTCGACCACAACAAATGGTTGTTCGAGACGCAAGGCACGTACGGATACGACAACGCCTACTGGCCCCAAGACGATGGGTACGGGGACGACGCGGACAGAGGCATGCAACAGGGTATGCTAGACACGTCGGATAAACCCTGGAGGCCTCTCAGCCGAGTTATAGACACCCCGAATAGTATAATCAGCCCTTATAGGCTGTTGATCGTCGTGCGCCTAATAATAATGTGCTTCTTCCTGACCTGGAGGGTCAGGCACCCGAATAATGATGTCGTGTGGCTTTGGTTGATGTTGATCGTGTGCGAGATATGGTTCGCGTTCTCTAGGATCCTCGATCAGCTTCCCAAGGTGCCCCTGGTTAACAGGACCAGAGATTTGGATGTCCTGCGTGATAAGTTTGACATGCCGTCACCTACCAATCCGAGCGGCCGCTCAGACCTTCCCGGTATGGATCTGTTCGTGTCCACGGCCGATCCAGAGAAAGAGCCGCCGCTCGTCACGGCCAACACCATCCTGTCGATCCTGGCCGTTGACTACCCCGTGGAGAAGCTGGCTTGTTATATCTCCGATGACGGTGGCGCACTTCTCACTTTTGAAGCTATGGCCGAGGCGGCGAGCTTCGCCGACCTGTGGGTCCCGTTCTGTAGGAAACACGATATCGAGCCACGCAACCCAGAGTCCTACTTCGCCTTGAAGGGCGACCCGACCAAGAACAAAAATAGATTGGACTTTGTGAAGGATAGGCGGAGGGTTAAGAGGGAGTACGACGAGTTCAAGGTGAGGATAAATGGGCAGCCCGATTCGATTAGGAGAAGATCAGAGGCTTTCAATGCGAAGGAGGAGATGAAAATGTTGAAGCACAGGAGGGAGAGTGGGGCCGACTGATTTGTAATTTTTTTGTACACCTTTTTGTTACCTTTTTGTGTCGCATTCGCGTGTGTTTTGCTTGCATTCATGGGGTTTAGGAGTCGTTTTGGCCTTTTTTGTTATTTCTAGGGTTTTATAGCTTTTGTACTGGTTTTAGTAGTTTTTCATAATTTTTTACTCTTTTTCGTATTTTTGGCCGTAGGATGACCAAGCGGGTTTCATGCACGCTTAGGGCATCTCTTTCGACTCGGATTATAACGGGTAAAGCAAGGAAACACAGTGCGAACGAGGAGCGACAACCGGTGGACGTTTAGAGCAGAAACGAAAAAACCGAGCCGGAGCAGACGAGCCAGTCGATCGACTGATCGTCCAACCGATCGACTAGACGTCCCCAAATCGACTGGAGTCCAGTGTTTTTTGAAATTTTGGACGAAGCAGTCGATCGACTGACCCTTAGTTGATTAATTGCCAGTCGATCGACTGCTCCTCAGTCGATCGACTGAGACGCAATCCAACTCGTGATTTTGGTCCTTTTTGACGTTTTTGCCCCTGTATTTTTGTATAAATAAGACCAGCTCTCCAACCTTATCCAACAAACCTTCCTTGGTGGAATTTGGGGCTTGCTCCATTTCCTCCAAGCCTTTACTCTTACTTTTCAAAACCTTAGCTCATAATCCCTAGTTTAATGTAGTTTTAGGTAGCTTAGTAGTTAATATAGTTTAGCTTAGTTAGTTAGTTTCTAGTTAGTAGTTAGTTAGTTGTTTTTAAGCAAATGTTGGAGTGAGTGACACCTCCTTAATTTGTGGAGCTTGTTGTTTGAAGATTTGTAGCTTTGATTTGGAATGCAATTTGGTAGTAATCTTTCTCTTTCATGTTGATGTGTTGAGTTTGTTTTGTTGCAATTGCTTTGATGTAGTTTGTAAAATTTGTAGTTCATGTTATTTCCTATTGCATTCCAACTTCTCAATTTTATGTTCTAACTTTTTAAATTTCCTCTTGCTTGTTAAAAATCCATTGAAGACCTCTTGAACTCGGCCACCAATGTTTTAGCCCCATTGCTAATGCAAAATTCGGAAGCTTCGAGCTTCACGAGTATATTATCTCCTATAATAAAAGCATTTTTATCTGGCACATATACCTAATAACTAATGCTTCCACTAATTTGTTGCTAATTCTTAAATTCGGCATACTCATGAAAAAGTGAAAAGGACTCCCTTTTAAGAGCGTCCTTTTGTTGGTGGTGAGTAATGGAGTGATCACATCCATTGTTTCTTTTATAGCGGTTGCGAGCACCGGGATAATTTGTCGCCACCCTATTATATAAATAAAACATAAATAAAAAAAATCAAGACAACTAGAATTTGATTCATTAAAACCAGCAAAATTGGTGAATAATTTTTAAAACAAAATTATCAAATAAATTTATGTGAAACGTCAAAATATACCAAGTTCATATAACAACGAAATAAACGAAAACCAACTTATAATTTTATTTTCTTAATAGACTCTGATCGAAGAAATTCTTAGCACTCTAAGAAATCTTCTCCGCAATAGTACGGAGTCGATTGTAGAGCGGTAAGCTTTCCCGAGTCGTGTCTCTCGAGGATAGATGTAATCGGCGTTCGGTGTTTTAGTTAATCTCTTGTTAATCTAAGTTACACTAATCTACTCCTAAGAAAGCATTAAGTCATTGTTTTGGGTTGAGTTTTATGCTAAAACTTGAATTAAAAAGGGGACTTTAATTAAAATAAAGAGAACGAGGGTTTAGGGTGTTCGGTTCGTCTCCACGATTAATCGGTTTTCGCCGAGCACTTAATCCACAATTCGGGGTTGTCAATCCCAAATTCTCGACAAGCTCCGATTAATGGTTCTAAACGAACCTAAACCCTAAACCCCTAATTTCTAAACTAATTGCATCAATACAAATTAAAGCTTGCTTGAGAGTAATTAATTAATGACATGAAGGCTTGCACATTGTAGAGGAAATTGGAGGGAATTCAAAAGCTTTGAAATTGAAATTGGTCAAAAGGCATCAAATTTAAGAGAAGTCAAATTGCTTAAAGAAGAAAGACCCATTTGGCTTTTGAAAACCCAAGGTTTGCTTGGACAAATGGGGTAAAAAGCTTGAAGATGCAACAATGGAGTTTTTGCTAAACAAGAAGATGAAAAACAACACAAAGCAATTAAACCTACACTAGAGAAATTGAAATGCAAAGAACAACAACATAAACTAAATCTAAAAGCCAACACAACTTCAATAACAACATTCAACAATAACAACACAAGAAAATTAAGGGAAAGAAAATACCAATTGCATTAAACTCAAGATCCACAAATGAGAAAGCTTCAAAAACACAAATGAGGGAGGTGTCACTCACTCCAACACTTGCTTAAGAGCAACTAACTAATAACTAACTAACTAAGCTAAATTAGATTAACCACTAAGCTAGCTAAAACTACACTAAACTAGGGTTTATCATTGCAAGGAAGAGTAAAGGCTTGGAGGAGATGGAGCAAGCCCCAAAACCACCAAGGAAAGGTTTTTTTTTTTTTTGTGAATAATGGGTGGGAATAATATATGGGTAGATAAGGGGCAAAATGGTCTTTTTTTTCGCCAAAATCACACATCCTTGTTCAAACGCCCCAAACTTTCTGCCGAGCAGTCGATCGACTGAACAGTCGATCGACTGACAAGAAACGGAATTAGCCATTGATGTCTTCATATGAAATCTATCCCTTCCTCTTGGCTTTCATTTGGCGTTTGATTTGTGTCATTTGGAATTTTCTTCCGAGAGTTATGGGCTCTGCACCAAAACCTGCCACAAGCGAGGCCACGTCGAACCGTCTCCACTTAAAGCTGCTTTTTACCCTTCTTAAACTCAGAATTTGGGATTGTTGTAAACACAAGAGTTTTAGACATTTGTCTCAGATTTCCAATGATATAAGGTGGAGGCAAATGGCACAAGTGGTTTTGGAGTTATGCTTGTTTTAAGACAACTGAGACGTCCACCGAGCGAATGCATGAGGTGACAATGAAAATGACCACATTTCTCGTCATTTCCGGTCGATCCTCACACCAAAGATATGTTGTGGATTGGCAATGAGTTTCTCGGGTTTGAATCATCTTTCGACCTCGTCGTGGGTCCCCTTTGACCAAAGTTGACCTTCAAAACAAAAACTAAAAAAAAAAACTAAGAAAATATAAGAAAAACTACTAAAAACAAAGAAAACACTACAAAACCTAAAACTAACAAAATAGGCCAAAACGACTCCTAATACCAATAAATACAAGCAAAACACATGCAAACGCCACACAAAAAGGTAACAAAAATGCGTACAAAAAAGTACAAATCAACCACCCCACACTTAGAATGATTGCTTGTCCTCAAGCAATACTAATCTAGAATTATGAAACTACCATCGGATGATCCTAAACTAATGCACAAACCTAATTCGAGACGTCGTATGCTACAATGCTTGTTAACTTGGCTAAAAGGACGACAATGATGCATTGACAAATAAAGTTTAGATCGACTCCCGAAACCTAAAAGTACTAGGTAACCCTCCAAGTCGGTCCCCTCGTCCTTGCCCCGGCTAAGGTCTATCCACGGTCGAACCGTTAATCGGCTCCCTACTAGCCCCAATCGTCTACAACTCTCTTTAACAAACAAAATCTAAAAAGAAGGAGAAAGAGAAAACGTGCAAGAGTTGCACGTTTTATTACTTAATAACTACAAGGATTTATAACTTATCCCTTGTTTATTCATCATCATTTTTTTTCTTTTTCTTCTTTTTTTCTTTTTTTTTCTTCTTTTTTTTTTTTTTTGGTACCCAAGGAAATAAGGTACTTAAATACAAGATATATACAAAGAGAAATCAACGGCTCCGACCACTCGTTGCTACTAGCAACTTACAATGTTTTCGATCGAGCACATGGAGCAATTGACGACTCCAAAATGCAAAACAAAAATCCTATAGAGAGTGTTCGACGACGAGGCTAGTTGAGGCACTAGTTCTATATGAGCTCAAGGATAGCACGAAGCTAAAGCCGAACAAAGTTCCCAACGAGTCAAATTACCTAAGTACACTAAATCCGATCGAAAATCTAAACTCCTAAGCAATTCATCAAACCCGCGTCACTTCGCCAAGGTTCCAAGCAAAAATAACACACACGCTACTCAAATTAACACAAGCAAGCATGCATCAACTTAAAAATCCTAAGACGAACCCTAACCACCACCCCACACTTAAAACCTAGCAATGTCCTCATTGCATATTAAGCTAAATAAAGCGGTAAAAAGTGTAGGGAAAAGAGAACGCCCCTATCTCCGAGCTTGTGTCGACGTGGTTGTGCGTAAGTCCTTTCCAGGAGTCGAGACAAGCAACCTACAAGAAACAAACCAAACGGGGGGTTGCAAAAATAAAATACAAATAAAAAGTTTTTTTTTTTAATTTTCTATTTTTTTTTGGATTTTCTTTTTCTTTCTTTTTTTTTTTTAAAATTGGGTTGCCTCCCAATAAGCGCTACTTTAACGTCTATAGCTCGACGGTTATACAAAGACGCTATCCGGAATCCAAGAAGAGGTGGCGATCGTGCCACGCCTTGGTGTTCTCGAGTAGACACACCGGGTGATAAAAATCACCAAGGCGGGCATGTCGGGCAAGCCGGAATGTAAAACCAATAAAAGAGCGGCTTGCTTCGGGGGTCGGAAGAGGGAGTAGTCGACCACCCAAACGTGATCATCCCAAAATGGGTCGACGTACTCCTTCGTCTCCCCGATCGTAACCTCCACTCTCTCCCCCACTACCTCTTCCACCACCTCTTGATCAAGTAAACAAACGGCATCGGGTGGTGGTAAAAGAGGCTCGATCAACTCCACATCCTCCAAAAATGGCACAACTCCATCATTCTCACCAAGAGCGAGTGAATTCAACATTCCAAGTGCCGTTGAATCCCCAAAGGCGACTCCCCCTCACTTTCCACTTCAACATCTTCACAAAACACGAGAGGGGTAACGCTAATCTCCGACCCAATCTCCTCACCCTCTATCTCCACCTCCGTGCACACCTCTTTCAAAAGACCGTCAAAACTCGAATTGTCCGTCAACGACCGTGGGAACCACCACATCAAAGATGGGCATCTCGTCAAGACACGGTCTCTTAAGCTCGTCCACTTCGTTGGCAATTTTCTCTACTTGAGTCTCCATGCGAGCAAGGCATTCATCCAATTGTCGAATCACCTCCACGAGCTCGGATGAGAGAGGCTCAAAGTCCGGGAGTTGGGGCATAGACAAATCTTGAGAAAGTGAGGCGTACGGGTCGTCATTCGGAGTATACGAACTCGAGGTGGGTAGGTCGTAAAAGTCGTAGCTCCAAGAATATGAATCATTAATTTGGGGAGCATACGAGTCAAAACTCGGGTAAGAAGAAGGCGGGGCGAGTTGAGCATATGGATCATCAAAATTCGGATCATAAAGACCACGAGTCGGTGCATACGGATCCATGCTCGGGTTATGAGGATACGAAATCGGTGGAGAATAAGAAGGGCTTGGGCCGGAATAATCAAAAGAGGGGGCCCATTCTTCACCAATAGAAGCGTACGGGTCATCGTAAGTCGAGGGACCCGATAGCTTGGGGGAGTGGTGTACGGATTTGGATACTCGGAAGTTTGGATATAAGGGTTTGGATATATGGAGTTTGGATATAAGGGTCTCGTATAGAAAACTAGGTCGGTAGTTTGCCATCCTCGGCCGGATCAATCGAGCGGCGGAGAAGTCCTTTGATCGTCGTGAGTGTAGGCGGACGGCATCGGGCACTCCGAACGAGTACCTTGCAAACACAACACTCAAGGAACGGTCAAAACAAAAAAATCGTAGACCCTTAATAACTGTGAAATCAGAGAATATTAACCGTTAGGCCTGAGTTGATTATGTTCTGCATTCCCCTGAGGGCAAGTGGCGCCAAATTGATCGAAGAATTCTTAGCAGTCTAAGAAATCTTCCTCCGCAATAGTACAGAGTCGATTGTAGAGCGGTAAGCTTTCCCGAGTCGTGTCTCTCGAGGATAGATGTAATCGGCGTTCGGTGTTTTAGTTAATCTCTTGTTAATCTAAGTTACACTAATCTACTCCTAAGAAAGCATTAAGTCATTGTTTTGGGTTGAGTTTTATGCTAAAGCTTGAATTAAAAAGGGGACTTTAATTAAAATAAAGAGAACGAGGGTTTAGGGTGTTCGGTTCGTCTCCACGATTAATCGGTTTTCGCCGAGCACTTAATCCACAATTCGGGGTTGTCAATCCCAAATTCTCGACAAGCTCCGATTAATGGTTCTAAACGAACCTAAACCCTAAACCCCTAATTTCTAAACTAATTGCATCAATACAAATTAAAGCTTGCTTGAGAGTAATTAATTAATGACATGAAGGCTTGCACATTGTAAAGGAAATTGGAGGGAATTCAAAAGCTTTGAAATTGAAATTGGTCAAAAGGCATCAAATTTAAGAGAAGTCAAATTGCTTAAAGAAGAAAGACCCATTTGGCTTTTGAAAATCCAAGGTTTGCTTGGACAAATGGGGTAAAAAGCTTGAAGATGCAACAATGGAGTTTTTGCTAAACAAGAAGTGAAAAACAACACAAAGCAATTAAACCTACACTAGAGAAATTGAAATGCAAAGAACAACAACATAAACTAAATCTAAAAGCCAACACAACTTCAATAACAACATTCAACAATAACAACACAAGAAAATTAAGGGAAAGAAAATACCAATTGCATTAAACTCAAGATCCACAAATGAGAAAGCTTCAACAACACAAATGAGGGAGGTGTCACTCACTCCAACACTTGCTTAAGAGCAACTAACTAATAACTAAATAACTAAGCTAAACTAGATTAACCACTAAGCTAGCTAAAACTACACTAAACTAGGGTTTATCATTGCAAGGAAGAGTAAAGGCTTGGAGGAGATGGAGCAAGCCCCAAAACCACCAAGGAAAGGTTTTTTTTTTTTTTTTTTTGAATAATGGGTGGGAATAATATATGGGTAGATAAGGGGCAAAATGGTCTTTTTTTCGCCAAAATCACACATCCTTGTTCAAACGCCCCAAACTTTCTGCCGAGCAGTCGATCGACTGATCTAGTCATCGACTGACAGGAACACGGAATTAGCCATTGATGTCTTCATATGAAATCTATCCCTTCCTCTTGGATTTCATTTGGCGTTTGATTTGTGTCATTTGGAATTTTCCTCCGAGAGTTATGGGCTCTGCACCAAAACCTGCCACAAGCGAGGCCACGTCGAACCGTCTCCACTTAAAGCTGCTTTTTACTCTTCTTAAACTCAGAATTTGGGATTGTTTTAAACACAAGAGTTTTAGACATTTGTCTCAGATTTCCAATGATATAAGGTGGAGGCAAATGGTACAAGTGGTTTTGGAGTTATGCTTGTTTTAAGACAACTGAGACGTCCACCGAGCGAATGCATGAGGTGACAATGAAAATGACCACATTTCTCGTCATTTCCGGTCGATCCTCACACCAAAGATATGTTGTGGATTGGAATGAGTTTCTCGGGTTTGAATCATCTTTCGACCTCGTCGTGGGTCCCCTTTGACCAAAGTTGACCTTCAAAACAAAAACTAATAAAAAAAAAACTAAGAAAATATAAGAAAAACTACTAAAAACAAAGAAAACACTACAAAACCTAAAACTAACAAAATAGGCCAAAACGACTCCTAATACCAATAAATACAAGCAAAACACATGCAAACGCCACACAAAAAGGTAACAAAAATGCGTACAAAAAAGTACAAATCAACCACCCCACACTTAGAATGATTGCTTGTCCTCAAGCAATACTAATCTAGAATTATGAAACTACCATCGGATGATCCTAAACTAATGCACAAACCTAATTCGAGACGTCGTATGCTACAATGCTTGTTAACTTGGCTAAAAGGAACGACAATGCATTGACAAATAAAGTTTAGATCGACTCCCGAAACCTAAAAGTACTAGGTAACCCTCCAAGTCGGTCCCCTCGTCCTTGCCCCGGCTAAGGTCTATCCACGGTCGAACCGTTAATCGGCTCCCTACTAGCCCCAATCGTCTACAACTCTCTTTAACAAACAAAATCTAAAAAGAAGGAGAAAGAGAAAACGTGCAAGAGTTGCACGTTTTATTACTTAATAACTACAAGGATTTATAACTTATCCTTGTTTATTCATCATCATTTTTTTTTCTTTTTCTTCTTGTTTTCTTTTTTTTTTTCTTCTCTTTTTTTTTTTTGGTACCCAAGGAAATAAGGTACTTAAATACAAGATATATACAAAGAGAAATCAACGGCTCCGACCACTCGTTGCTACTAGCAACTTACAATGTTTTCGATCGAGCACATGGAGCAATTGACGACTCCAAAATGCAAAACAAAAATCCTATAGAGAGTGTTCGACGACGAGGCTAGTTGAGGCACTAGTTCTATATGAGCTCAAGGATAGCACGAAGCTAAAGCCGAACAAAGTTCCCAACGAGTCAAATTACCTAAGTACACTAAATCCGATCGAAAATCTAAACTCCTAAGCAATTCATCAAACCCGCGTCACTTCGCCAAGGTTCCAAGCAAAAATAACACACACGCTACTCAAATTAACACAAGCAAGCATGCATCAACTTAAAAATCCTAAGACGAACCCTAACCACCACCCCACACTTAAAACCTAGCAATGTCCTCATTGCATATTAAGCTAAATAAAGCGGTAAAAAGTGTAGGGAAAAGAGAACGCCCCTATCTCCGAGCTTGTGTCGACGTGGTTGTGCGTAAGTCCTTTCCGGGAGTCGAGACAAGCAACCTACAAGAAACAAACCAAACGGGGGTTGCAAAAATAAAATACAAATAAATTTTTTTTTTTTGAATTTTCTATTATTTTTTTTTGATTTTCTTTTTCTTTCTTTTTTTTTTTTACAAATTGGGTTGCCTCCCAATAAGCGCTACTTTAACGTCTATAGCTCGACGGTTATACAAAGACGCTATCCGGGATCCAAGAAGAGGTGGCGATCGTGCCACGCCTTGGTGTTCTCGAGTAGACACACCGGGTGATAAAAATCACCAAGGCGGGCATGTCGGGCAAGCCGGAATGTAAAACCAATAAAAGAGCGGGCTTGCTTCGGGGGTCGGAAGAGGGAGTAGTCGACCACCCAAACGTGATCATCCCAAAATGGGTCGACGTACTCCTTCGTCTCCACGA
>BMAC01000626.1:535450-546976 GCA_014905375.1 Phtheirospermum japonicum | reverse complement strand
TCTTTTTGCCCCATTTGTCCAACAAACCTTGGGTTTTAAAAGCCAAATGGGTCCGTTCTTCTTTAGCAATTTGACTTCTCTTAAATTTGATGCCTTTTGACCAATTTCAATTTCAAATCTTGATTTTCCCTCCAATTTCCTCTACAATGTGCAAGCCTTCATGTCATTAATTAATTACTCTCAAGCAAGCTTTAATTTGTATTGATGCAATTAGTTTAGAAATTAGGGGTTTAGGGTTTAGGTTCGTTTAGAACCATTAACTGGAGCTTGTCGAGGGCTCTCATTGCAAGGAAGAGTAAAGGCTTGGAGGAGATGGAGCAAGCCCCAAAACCACCAAGGAAAGGTTTTTTATTTTTTTGAATAATGGGTGGGAATAATATATGGGTAGATAAGGGGCAAAATGGTCTTTTCTTTGGCCAAAATCACACATCCTTGTTCAAACGCCCCAAACTTTCTGCCGAGCAGTCGATCGACTTAAATCCAGTCGATCGACTGACAAGAACACGGAATTAGCCATTGATGTCTTCATATGAAATCTAGCCCTTCCTCTTGGATTCGATTTGGAGTTTGATTTGTGTCATTTGGAAGTTTCCTCCGAGAGTTATGGGCTCTTCACCAAAACCTTCCACAAGCAAGGCCACGTCGAACTGTCTCCACTTAAAGTTGCTTTTTACCCTTCTTAAACTCAGAATTTGGGATTATTGTAAACACAATAGTTTTAGAAATTTGTCTCAGCTTTCCAATGAAATAATCTGGAGGCAAATGTCACAAGTGGTTTTGGAGTTATGCTTGTTTTAAGACAACCGAGATGTCCACCGAGCGAATGCATGAGGTGACAATGAAAATGACCACATTTCTAGTCATTTCCGGTCGATCCTCACACCAAAGATATGTTGTAGATTGGGAATGAGTTTTTCGGGTTTGAATCATCTTCCGACCTCGTCCTGGGTCCCCTTTGACCAAAGTTGACCTTCAAAATAAAAACTAATTAAAAAAAACTAAGAAAATATAAGAAAAACTACTAAAAACAAAGAAAACACTACAAAACCTAAAACTAACAAAATAGGCCAAAACGACTCCTAATACCAATAAATACAAGCAAAACATATGCAAACGCCACACAAAAAGGTAACAAWAATGCGTACAAAAAAGTACAAATCAACCACCCCACACTTAGAATGATTGCTTGTCCTCAAGCAATACTAATCTAGAATTATGAAACTACCATCGAATGATCCTAAACTAATGCACAAACCTAATTCGAGACGTCGTATGCTACAATGCTTGTTAACTTGGCTAAAAGGACGACAATGATGCATTGACAAATAAATTTTAGATCGACTCCCGAAACCTAAAAGTACTAGGTAACCCTCCAAGTCGGTCCCCTCGTCCTTGCCCCGGCTAAGGTCTATCCACGGTCGAACCGTTAATCGGCTCCCTACTAGCCCCAATCGTCTACAACTCTCTTTAACAAACAAAATCTAAAAAGAAGGAGAAAGAGAAAACGTGCAAGAGTTGCACATTTTATTACTTAATAACTACAAGGATTTATAACTTATCCTTGTTTATTCATCATCATTTTTTTTTCTTCTCTTTTTTTTTTTGGTACCCAAGGAAATAAGATACTTAAATACAAGATATATATAAAGAGAAATCAACGGCTCCGACCACTCGTTGCTACTAGCAACTTACAATGTTTTTGATCGAGCACATGGAGCAATTGACGACTCCAAAACGCAAAACAAAAATCCTATAGAGAGTGTTCGACGACGAGGCTAGTTGAGGCACTAGTTCTATATGAGCTCAAGGATAGCACAAAGCTAAAGCCGAACAAAGTTCCCAACGAGTCAAAATACCTAAGTACACTAGATCTGATCGAAAATCTAAACTCCTAAGCAATTCATCAAACCTGCGTTACTTCGCCAAGGTTCCAAACAAAAATAACACACACGCTACTCAAATTAACACAAGCAAGCATGCATCAACTTAAAAATCCTAAGACGAACCGTAACCACCACCCCACACTTAAAACCTAGCAATGTCCTCATTGCATATTAAGCTAAATAAAGCGGTAAAGTGTAGGGAAAAGAGAACGCCCTTATCTCTGAATTTGTGTCGACGTGGTTGTGCGTAAGTCCTTTCCGGGAGTCGAGACAAGCAACCTACAAGAAACAAACCAAACGGGGGGTTGCAAAAATAAAATACAAATAAAAGTTTTTTTTTTGAATTTTCTATTTTTTTTTGGATTTTCTTTTTCTTTCTTTTTTTTTTACAAATTGGGTTGCCTCCCAATAAGCGCTACTTTAATGTCTATAGCTCGACGGTTATACAAAAGACGGGTCAACGTACTCCTTCGTCTCCCCGGACCACAACCTCCACTCTCTCGACTTTAGAAGTAGTCGTAGTCGGGCAACGAGAAAGTAGGATCCAACACATCCCCCACGACCTCTTCCACCTCCACTTGGTCAAGTAGCAACAACGCATCGGGTGGGAGGCAAAAGAGGCTCGATTAACTCCACATCCTCCGAAAACGGCACATCTTCAACATCCTCGCCAAAAGCAAGTAAGCTCGACATTCCAAGTGCCGTTGGAATCCCCAAAAGTGACCCCCCCTCCAATTTCCACTTCAACGTCTTCAAGAACACGAGAGGGGTAACGCCAATCTCCGACCCTATCTCCTCACCCTCTAACTCCACCTCCGTGCACACCTCTTTCAAAAGACCGTCAAAATTCGAATTCGTACAACGATCGTGGGATCACCACCACATCAAAGATGGGCATCTCGTCAAGACACGGTCTCTTAAGCTCGTCCACTTCGTTGGCAATTTTCTCTACTTGAGTCTCCATGCGAGCAAGGCATTCATCCAATTGTCGAATGCAATTGACGACTCCAAAATGCAAAACAAAAATCCTATAGAGAGTGTTCGACGACGAGGCTAGTTGAGGCACTAGTTCTATATGAGCTCAAGGATAGCACGAAGCTAAAGCCGAAACAAAGTTTCCAACGAGTCAAATTACCTAAGTACACTAAATCCGATCGAAAATCTAAACTCCTAAGCAATTCATCAAACTCGCGTCACTTCGCCAAGGTTCCAAGCAAAAATAACACACACGCTACTCAAATTAACACAAGCAAGCATGCATCAACTTAAAAATCCTAAGACGAACCTAAGCACCACCCCACACTTAAAACCTAGCAATGTCCTCATTGCATATTAAGCTAAATAAAGCGGTAAAAAGTGTAGGGAAAAGAGAACGCCCCTATCTCCGAGCTTGTGTCGACGTGGTTGTGCGTAAGTCCTTTCCGGGAGTCGAGACAAGCAACCTACAAGAAACAAACCAAACGGGGGGGTTGCAAAAATAAAATACAAATAAAAAGTTTTTTTTTTTTGAATTTTCTATTTTTTTTTTGATTTTCTTTTTCTTCTTTTTTTTTTTTTACAAATTGGGTTGCCTCCCAATAAGCACTACTTTAATGTCTATAGCTTCGACGGTTATACAAAGACGCTATGGCCAAATCCAAGAAGAGGTGGCGATCGTGCCACGCCTTGGTGTTCTCGAGTAGACACACCGGGTGATAAAAATCACCAAAGGCGGGCATGTCGGGCAAGCCGGAATGTAAAACCAATAAAAGAGTGGGCTTGCTTTGGGGGTCGGAAGAGGGAGTAGTCGACCACCCAAACGTGATCATCCCAAAATGGGTCGACGTACTCCTTCGTCTCCCCGATCGTAACCTCCACTCTCTCCCCACTACCTCTTCCACCACCTCTTGATCAAGTAAACAAACGGCGATCGGGTGGTGGTAAAGAGGTTCGATCAACTCCACATCCTCCAAAACCGGCCCTTTCTCTTTTCTTTCATTTGGCGTTTTGATTTGTGTCATTCGGATTTTTCCTCGGAGAGTTATGGGCTCTGCACCAAAACCTGCCACAAGCGAGGCCACGTCGAACCGTCTCCACCTAAATCTGCTTTTTACCCTTCTTAAACTCAGAATTTAGGATTGTTGTAAACATAATAGTTGTAGACATTTGTCTCAAATTTCCAATGATATAAGGTGGAGACAAATGGCACAAGTGGTTTTTGGAGTTATGCTTGTTTTAAGACAACTGAGACGTCCACCGAGCGAATGCATGAGGTGACAATGAAAATGACCACATTTCTCGTCATTTCCGGTCGATCCTCACACCAAAGGATATGTTGTGGATTGGAAATGAGTTTCTCGGGTTTGAATCATCTTTCGACCTCGTCGTGGGTCCCCTTTCACCAAAATTGACCTTCAAAACAAAAACTAATAAAAAAACTAAGAAAATATAAGAAAAACTACTAAAAACAAATAAAACACTACAAACCAAAAACTAACGAAATAGGCCAAAACGACTCCTAATACCAATAAATACAAGAAAAACACATGCAAACGCCACACAAAAGGGTAACAAAAATGCGTACAAAAAAATACAAATCAGTAACCAAAATCTGAATTCCACTCCGTATGAAGGATATGGTTGCTCCGAACCACTTCCCGAATATGCATAATCCGACATCCGGTCCATATGGTACTTATAATGCTCCCAATCAATGCATGAACATGTATAATGGTGGCTTTGGGAATCCAAATGGAAATGTGGGTGGTAAAAATCCGATTCCCGACTCATATGGTTGTCTCCCAACCTAATTCGAGACGTCGTATGCTACAATTCTTGTTAACTTGGCTAAAAGGACGACAATGATGCATTGACAAATAAAGTTTAGATCGACTCCCGAAACCTAAAAGTACTAAGTAACCCTCCAAGTCGGTCCCCTCGTCCTTGCCCCGGCTAAGGTCTATCCACGATCGAACCGTTAATCGGCTCCCTACTAGCCCAATCGTCTACAACTCTCTTTAACAAATAAAATCTAAAAAGAAGAATAAAGAGAAAACGTGCTAGAGTTGTACGTTTTATTACTTAATAACTACAAAGATTTATAACTTATCCTTGTTTATTCATCATCATTTTTTTTTCTTTTTCTTCTTTGTTTTCTTTTTTTTTTTCTTCTCTTTTTTTTTTTTGGTACCCAAGGAAATAAGGTACTTAAATACAAGATATATACAAAGAGAAATCAACGACTCCGACCACTCGTTGCTACTAGCAACTTACAATGTTTTCGATCGAGCACATGGAGCAATTGACGACTCCAAAATGCAAAACAAAAATCCTATAGAGAGTGTTCGACGACGAGGCTAGTTGAGGCACTAGTTCTATATGAGCTCAAGGATAGCACGAAGCTAAAGCCGAACAAAGTTTCCAACGAGTCAAATTACCTAAGTAACACTAAATCCGATCGAAAATCTAAACTCCTAAGCAATTCATCAAACTCGCGTCACTTCGCCAAGGTTCCAAGCAAAAATAACACACACGCTACTCAAATTAACACAAGCAAGCATGCATCAACTTAAAAATCCTAAGACGAACCCTAAGCACCACCCCACACTTAAAACCTAGCAATGTCCTCATTGCATATTAAGCTAAATAAAGCGGTACAAAGTGTAGGGAAAAGAGAACGCCCCTATCTCCGAGCTTGTGTCGACGTGGTTGTGCGTAAGTCCTTTCCAGGAGTCGAGACAAGCAACCTACAAGAAACAAACCAAACGGGGGGTTGCAAAAATAAAATACAAATAAAAAGTTTTTTTTTTTTAAATTTTCTATTTTTTTTTTGATTTTCTTTTTCTTTCTTTTTTTTTTAAAAATTGGGTTGCCTCCCAATAAGCACTACTTTAACGTCTATAGCTCGACGGTTATACAAAGACGCTATCCGAAATCCAAGAAAAGGTGGCGATCATGCCACGCCTTGGTGTTCTCGAGTAGACACACCGGGTGATAAAAATCACCAAGGCGGGCATGTCGGGCAAGCCGGAATGTAAAACCAATAAAAGAGTGGGCTTGCTTTGGGGGTCGGAAGAGGGAGTAGTCGACCACCCAAACGTGATCATCCCAAAATGGGTCGACGTACTCCTTCGTCTCCCCGATCGTAACCTCCACTCTCTCCCCCACTACCTCTTCCACCACCTCTTGATCAAGTAAACAAACGGCATCGGGTGGTGGTAAAAGAGGTTCGATCAACTCCACATCCTCCAAAACCGGCCCTTTCTCTTTTCTTTCATTTGGCGTTTGATTTGTGTCATTGGATTTTTCTCCGAGAGTTATGGGCTCTGCACCAAAACCTGCCACAAGCGAGGCCACGTCGAACCGTCTCCACTTAAAGCTGCTTTTTACCCTTCTTAAACTCAGAATTTGGGATTTTTGTAAACATAAGAGTTTTAGACATTTGTCTCAAATTTCCAATGATATAAGGTGGAGGCAAATGGCACAAGTGGTTTTGGAGTTATGCTTGTTTTAAGACAACTGAGACGTCCACCGAGCGAATGCATGAGGTGACAATGAAAATGACCACATTTCTCGTCATTTCCGGTCGATCCTCACACCAAAGATATGTTGTGGATTGGAAATGAGTTTCTCGGGTTTGAATCATCTTTCGACCTCGTCGTGGGTCCCCTTTGACCAAAGTTGACCTTCAAAACAAAAACTAATAAAAAAAACTAAGAAAATATAAGAAAAACTACTAAAAACAAAGAAAACACTACAAAACCTAAAACTAACAAAATAGGCCAAAACGACTCCTAATACCAATAAATACAAGCAAAACACATGCAAACGCCACACAAAAAGGTAACAAAAATGCGTACAAAAAAGTACAAATCAACCACCCCACACTTAGTAACCAATAATCTAGAATTATGAAAACTACCATCGGATGATCCTAAACTAATGCACAAACCTAATTCGAGACGTCGTATGCTACAATGCTTGTTAACTTGGCTAAAAGGACGACAATGATGCATTGACAAATAAAGTTTAGATCGACTCCCGAAACCTAAAAGTACTAGGTAACCCTCCAAGTCGGTCCCCTCGTCCTTGCCCCGGCTAAGGTCTATCCACGGTCGAACCGTTAATCGGCTCCCTACTAGACCCCAATCGTCTACAACTCTCTTTAACAAACAAAATCTAAAAAGAAGGAGAAAGAGAAAACGTGCAAGAGTTGCACGTTTTATTACTTAATAACTACAAGGATTTATAACTTATCCTTGTTTATTCATCATCATTTTTTTTTCTTTTTCTTCTTTTTTTCTTTTTTTTTCTTCTCTTTTTTTTTTTTGGTACCCAAGGAAATAAGGTACTTAAATACAAGATATATACAAAGAGAAATCAACGGCTCCGACCACTCGTTGCTACTAGCAACTTACAATGTTTTCGATCGAGCACATGGAGCAATTGACGACTCCAAAATGCAAAACAAAAATCCTATAGAGAGTGTTCGACGACGAGGCTAGTTGAGGCACTAGTTCTATATGAGCTCAAGGATAGCACGAAGCTAAAGCCGAACAAAGTTTCCAACGAGTCAAATTACCTAAGTACACTAAATCCGATCGACACCACATCAAAGATGGGCATCTCGTCAAGACACGGTCTCTTAAGCTCGTCCACTTAATTGGCAATTTGCTCTACTTGAGTCTCCATGCGAGCAAGGCATTCATCAAATTGTCGAATCACCTCCACGAGCTCGGATGAGAGAGGCTCAAAGTCCGGGAGTTGGGGCATAGACAAATCTTGAGAAAGTGAGGCGTACGGGTCGTCATTCGGAGTATACGAACTCGAGGTGGGTAGGTCGTAAAAGTCGTAGTTCCAAGAATATGAATCATTAATTTGGGGAGCATACGACCAACATCCGGAGCAACGACCCCAAGAAGGCGGGGCGAGTTGAGCATATGGATCATCAAAATTCGGATCATAAAGACCACGAGTTGGTGCATACGGATCCATGCTCGGGTTATGAGGATATGAAATTGGTGGAGAATAAGAAGGGCTTGGGCCGGAATAATCAAAAGTTGGGGCCCATTCTCGACCGATCGAATCATACGGGTCATCATATGTCGAGGGGACCCGATAGCTTGGGGGAGTGGTGTACGGATTTGGATACTCGGGAGTTTGGATATAAGGGTTTGGATATATGGGAGTTTGGATATAAGGGTCGTCATATGGAAAACAAGCTCGGTAGTTTTCCATCCTCGGCCGGATCAATCGAGCGGCAGAGGAATCCTTTGATCGTCGTGAGTGTAGGCGGGCGGCATTGGGCTCTTCGAACGAGTACCTTGCAAACACAACACTCAACAAAGGATTACGAGAATCGAAAGTAAAACAAGAAACTAAATTAACTAATAACTAAAATAATAAGAGAAATAATTAAAAACACCGTTAGCCTTAATCTATCCCCGGCATCGGCGCCAAAATTTGATCGAAGAATTCTTAGCACTCTAAGAAATCTTCTCCGCAATAGCACGGAGTCGATTGTAGAGTGGTAAGCTTTTCCCGAGTCGTGTCTCTCGAGGATAGATATAATCGGCGTTGGGTGGTTTTAGTTACTCTCTTGTCAAGCTTAATTACACTAATATACACTAGGAAAACATTAAGTCATTGTTTTGGGTTGAGTTTTATACTAAAGCTTGAATTTAAAAGGGGACTTTAATTAAAATAAAGAGAACGAGGGTTTAGGGTGTTCGGTTCGTCTCCACGATTAATCGGTTTTTTGCCGAGCACTCAATCCACAATTCGGGGTTGTCAATCCCAACTGTCGATCAAGCATTGAGGTCGTCAATCCCAATTCTCGACAAGCTCCGATTAATGGTTCTAAACGAACCTAAACCCTAAACCCGTAATTACTAAACTAATTGCATCAAATAAATTAAAGTTTGCTTGAGAGTAATTAATTAATGACATGAAGGCTTGCACATTGTAGAGGAAATTGGAGGGAATTCAAAAGCTTTGAAATTGAAATTGGTCAAAAGGCATCAAATTTAAGAGAAGTCAAATTGCTTAAAGAAGAAAGACCCATTTGGCTTTTGAAAACCCAAGGTTTGCTTGGACAAATGGGGTAAAAAGCTTGAAGATGCAACAATGGAGTTTTTGCTAAACAAGAAGATGAAAAACAACACAAAGCAATTAAACCAACACTAGAGAAATTGAAATGCAAAGAACAACAACATAAACTAAATCTAAAAGCCAACACAACTTCAATAGCAACTTCAACAATAACAACACAAGAARATTAAGGGAAAGAAAATACCAATTGCATTAAACTCAAGATCCACAAATGAGAAAGCTTCAAAAATACAAATGAGGGAGGTGCCACTCACTCCAACACTTGCTTAAGAGCAACTAACTAACAACTAACTAACTAAGCTAAATTAGATTAACCACTAAGCTAGCTAAAACTACACTAAACTAGGGTTTATCATTGCAAGGAAGAGTAAAGGCTTGGAGGAGATGGAGCAAGCCCCAAAACCACCAAGGAAAGGTTTTTTATTTTTTTGAATAATGGGTGGGAATCATATATGGGTAGATAAGGGGCAAAATGGTCTTTTTTTTTTGCCAAAATCACACATCCTTGTTCAAACGCCCCAAACTTTCTGCCGAGCAGTCGATCGACTGAGAAGAACACGGAATTAGCCATTGATGTCTTCATATGAAATCTAGCCCTTCCTCTTGGCTTTCATTTGGAGTTTGATTTGTGTCATTTGGAAGTTTCCTCCGAGAGTTATGGGCTCTGCACCAAAACCTTCCACAAGCAAGGCCACGTCGAACCGTCTCCACTTAAAGTTGCTTTTTACCCTTCTTAAACTCAGAATTTGGGATTATTGTAAAACAATAGTTTTAGAAATTTGTCTCAGATTTCCAATGATATAATCTGGAGGCAAATGTCACAAGTGGTTTTGGAGTTATGCTTGTTTTAAGACAATTGAGACGTCCACCGAGCGAATGCATGAGGTGACAATGAAAATGACCACATTTCTCGTCATTTCCGGTCGATCCTCACACCAAAGATATGTTGTAGATTGGCAATGAGTTTCTCGGGTTTGAATCATCTTTCGACCTCGTCCTGGGTCCCCTTTGACTAAAGTTGACCTTCAAAATAAAAACTAATTAAAAAAAAACTAAGAAAATATAAGAAAAACTACTAAAAACAAAGAAAACACTACAAAACCTAAAACTAACAAAATAGGCCAAAACGACTCCTAATACCAATAAATACAAGCAAAACACATGCAAACGCCACACAAAAAGGTAACAATAATGCGTACAAAAAAGTACAAATCAACTAACAACCTCAAATCGTGGATTAAGTGATCGGCAAAAACCGATTAATCGTGGAGACGAACCGAACACCCTAAACCCTCATTTTCATTATTCTCATTTAAAATCTCTTTTAATTCTTGTCTTAGTTAATTAACTTTCAAAAACTCAAACCAAACCAATGACTTAATACTTTCCTAGTGTAGATTAGTGTAATTTAGCTTAACAAGAGACTAACTAAAACCACCGACCGCCGATTATATCTATCTTCGAGAGACATGACTCGGGAAAACTTACCGCTCTACAATCGACTCCGTACTATTGCGGAGAAGATTTCTTAGAGTGCTAAGAATTCTTCGATCAAATTTTGGCGCCGTTGCCGGGGATAGATTAAGGCAAAAGGTGTTTTTAATTATTTCTCTTGTTATCTTAGTTAGTTAGTTAGTTTAAATTGTTGTTTTACTTTCGATGCTCGTAATCCTTTGTTGAGTGTCGTGTTTGCAAGGTACTCATTCGGGGAGCCCGATGCCGCCCGCCTACACTCACGACGATCAAAGGATGCCTCCGCCGCTCGATTGATCTGGCCGAGGATGGCAAACTACCGAGCTAGTTTGCCATACGATGACCCTTATATCCAAACTCCTAAATATCCAAACCCTTACATAAATATCCAAACCCTTATATCCAAACTCTCGAGTATCCAAATCCGTAAACCACTCCCCCAAGCTATCGGGTCCCCTCGACTTACGATGACCCGTATGCTTCGATTGGTGAAGAATGGGCCCCTCTTTCGATTATTCCGGCCCAAACCCTCCATATTCTCCCCCGATCTCATATCCCCATAATCCGAGCATGGATCCGTATGCACCGACTCGTGGCCTTTATGATCTGGGTTTTGACGATCCATATACTCAACTCGCCCCGCCTTCTTCTTACCCGAGCTTTGACTCGTATGCTCCCCAAATTCATGATTCATATTCTTGGGCTACGACTTTTACGAACTACCCACCTCGAGAACGATGACCCGTACAACTCACTTTCTCAAGATTCATCTATGCACCAACTCCCAGACTTTGAGCCTCTCTCATCCAAGCTCGTGGAGGTGATTCGACAATTGGATGAATGCCTTGCTCGCATGGAGACTCAAGTAGAGCAAATTGCCAACGATGTGGACGAGTTTAAAAGACCATGTCTTGACGACATTCCCATCTTTGATGTGGTGGATTCCATGGTCATTGACGGCAATTCGAGTTTTGACGATCTTTTGAAAGAGGTGTGCACGGAGGTGGAGATGGAGGGTGAGGAGAAAGGTTCGGAGATCGGCGTTACCCCTCTCGTGTTTTGTGAAGAAGTTGTAGAGGAA
>BMAC01000626.1:512674-534457 GCA_014905375.1 Phtheirospermum japonicum | reverse complement strand
CTTGCTTGTGTTAATTTGAGTAAACGTGTGTGTTATTTTTGCTTGGAACCTTGGCGAAGTGACGCGGTTTTGATGAATTGCTTAGGAGTTTAGATTTTCGATCGGATTTAGTGTACTTAGGTAATTTGACTCGTTGGGAACTTTGTTCGGCTTTATCTTCGTGCTATCCTTGAGCTCATATAGAACTAGTGCCTCAACTAGCCTCGTCGTCGAACACTCTCTATAGGATTTTGTTTTGCTATTTTGGAGTCGTCAATTGCTCCATGTGCTCGATCGAAAACATTGTAAGTTGCTAGTAGCAACGAGTGGTCGGAGTCGTTGATTTCTCTTTGTATATCTCTTGTACTTAAGTGCCTTATTTTCTTGGGTACCAAACCAAAAAAAAAAAATCCAAAAAAAAAAAAAAAGAAAAAAAGAAGAAAAAAAAAGAGAAAAGATGATGAATAAACAAGGATAAGTTATAAATACTTGTAGTTATTAAGAAATAAACTCCTCTTTTTCCTTTTTTAGATTTTATTTGTTAAAGAAAGTTGTGGACGATCGGGGCTAGTAGGGAGCCATTAACGGTTCGACCGTGGATAGACCTTAGCCGGGGCAAGGACGAGGGGACCGACTTGGAGGGTTACCTAGTACTTTTAGATTTCGGGAGTCGATCTAAACTTTCTTTGTCAAGACATCTTTGTCGTCCTTTTAGCCGAGCTAACGAGCATTTTAGCATACAACGCCTCAAATTAGGTTTTTCTGCATTAGATTAGGATCACTCGGGAATAGTTTTGTAATTCTAGATTAGTATTGCTTGAGGACAAGCAATCATTCTAAGTGTGGGGTGGTTGATTTGTACTTATTTTATACACCTTTTTGTTACCTTTTTGTGTCGCATTCGCGTGTGTTTTGCTTGCATTTACGGGTTTTAGGAGTAGTTTTGGCCTATTTTGTTATTCTAGGGTTTTATAGCTTTTGTGCGATATTTAAAAGTTTTTCGTACTTTTTTACCATTTTTCGTAGTTTTGGCCGTAGGATGACCAAGCGGGTCTCGTGCACGCTTAGGGCATCTCTTTCGACTCGGATTGGAACCGGCAAAGTAAGGAAATACAGTGCGAATGAGGAGCGACAACCGGCGGACGTTTAGAGCGGAAACAAAAAAATCGAGTCAGAGCAGCCGAGCCAGTCGATCGACTGGCCTTCAGTCGATCGACTGATCGTCCAGTCGATCGACTGGACCTCCCCAAATCGACTGGAGTCCAGTGTGTTTGGAAATTTTGGGCGAAGCAGTCGATCGACTGACCCTTAGTCGATCGACTGCCAGTCGATCGACTGCTCCTCACTCGATCGACTGAGACGCAGTCCAACTCGTGATTTTGGTCCTTTTTGACGTTTTTGCCCCTGCGTTTTTGTATAAATAAGACCAACTCTCCAACCTTATCCAACAACCCTTCCTTGGTGGAATTTGGGATTTGCTCCATTTCCTCCAAGCCTTTACTCTTGCTTTTCAAAACCCTATCTCATAATCCCTAGTTTAATGTGGTTTTAGGTAGTTTAGTAGTTAATCTAGTTTAGCTTATTTAGTTAGTTGTTTTTAAACAAATGTTGGAGTGAGTGACACCTCCTTCATTTGTGGAGTTTGTTGTTTGAAGATTTGGAGCTTTGATTTGGAATGCAATTTGGTAGTAATCTTTCTCTTTCATGTTGATGTGTTGAGTTTGTTTTGTTGCAATTGCTTTGATGTAGTTTGTTAAATTTGTAGTTCATGTTATTTCCTATTGCATTCCAACTTCTCAATTTTATGTTCTAACTTTTTAAATTTCCTCTTGCTTGTTAAAAATCCATTGAAGACCTCTTGAAACTTTTTGCCCAATTTGTCCAAACAAACCTTGRGTTCTTGAAAGCCAAATGGGTCCTTCTTCTTTGAGAAATTTGACTTCTTTTCAATTTAATACCTCTTGACCAATTTCAATTTGAAATGCTTGATTTTCCCTCCACGACTTCTCTTTTAATTGTAAGCTTTAATTTGTATTGGATGCAGTTAGTTTAGAAATTAGGGGTTTAGGGTTAAAGTTCGTTTAGAACCATTAATTGGATTTTGTCGAGGCTCGAGATTGACGACCCGACACTTGGTCGACAATTTGGGATTGACAACCTCGAATCGTGGATTAAGTGTTCGGCAAAAATCGATTAATCGTGGAGACGAATCGAATACCCTAAACCCTCATTTTCATTATTCTCATTTAAAATCTCTTTTAATTCTTGTTTTAGTTGATTAACTTTCAAAAACTCAAACCAAACCAATGACTTAATGCTTTCCTAGTGTAGATTAGTGTAATTTAGATTAACAAGAGACTAACTAAAACCACCGACCGCCGATTATATCTATCCTCGAGAGACACGACTCGGGAAAACTTACCGCTCTACAATCGACTCCGTACTATTGCGGAGAAGATTTCTTAAAGTGCTAAGAATTCTTCGATCACCGACCCTATGGAGCCGATCAAGGTCCAGAACGCTACTTGGATGGCTGATGGGACCCATTGGCCCGAAACTTGGGTTGTTTCGTCCCGTGAGCATGCCAAAGGCGATCACGCAGGGATTCTCCAGGTTTAACACCCAAATTACTACTTTTTAATTAATAGTCATTTTATTTTTATTATTATCATTTTCTGGAAAAAAAAAAGAAAAAGTGGGACCAATGTATCTCTATATATTTAGGTGATGTTGAAGCCTCCTAGTATTGACCCACTAATGGGAAGTTCTGATGACAAGTGTTGTAAATTGGATTAATTCTAATTAAATGGTACAACGATAATTCATGTTAATGAATTGTATAGGATTATTCTACGTGTCGTGTAGATAATCGTAGCATTTTGAATTTCTCAAATCCATTTATTGGTGAGTGAGAAATGATGCTTGAAAGTTGAACGGTTTGCTTTAATGCTTTATCGGTTATCCCACATTGAATGTTAGTCAATATGGAAGAGAGTTTAAAAATGATTACATTTCTTTAATGTACATCAAGTGGGCCAGAGAGTGTTGTGGGCTTTGTGTCGCGGGCTCTTGGACTTGGGTTCGCCAGTCCGCCTTCGGCGTAGCCGAAGGCGGAGCCAAGCCCGGTCCCGGACCCGGACCTCGGACCTCGGTCCTGGGTCCTGGGCTCTGGGCTATGGGCTTGGGTCTTGGGTCTTGGGCAATTGGTCCGAATTGGGTGGTCCGATTGAGTTGGTCCGTGTGGGGTTCGGGTTCTGGCTCAACCCTGGTTACCTTTTTGAACCTTCACGCACCTGACCGTTACGTAACGGCTGGCTCTTGACCAGTCAGACGTTTTCAACTTTTGAATTTCAAACAGCAGACGTATCTGCACGCTGAACTCGTCCAGGTTCATGTCTGATAAAACTGACTGTTTGAACGCCATTAAGGTCGTCTTAATTGGCAGCTGCTGTAACCCTAATTTGAACCCCTATATAAGGGTGAGACTCCTGCATTCCCAGCTACTTTCCATACGTATAAAACTCCTGAACATCTGGAACAGCATACTTACATACTCATATTCAGCATATCATTTCATAGCTCAGTTCGTTTTCTTTCAGTTCGCCGGAGCTCTAGTATTTACGGTGCTGTAATACCAGAGATGAAGTCGTTTCATCTTTAGAGACGAATAGCCAAAACCGAAGGGCACTACCGGGGCTATTTCGTCTTGCGGACAGAGTGCTTACTCGACTCGACATTATTTGTTTTCTGTTTTTCTATTTCTGTTTCCAGTTTTGTGCTCGGATTATTGTAACTATTCCAACAACAAGCTTCTAGACTTTGCGGAAGTGGACATACGTCTGCCGATGTTTGTGTACGTGTCTCGTGAAAAACGTCTAGGGTATGACCATGCTAAGAAAGCCGGTGCGATGAATGCTCTTGTGCGATCATCGGCCGTATTATCTAACGGTCCTTTTATACTCAATCTCGATTGCGATCATTACATCTATAACTAATAACACAATAAAGTAGTTGACCATGTATTTTTAGTAAATATCATATATGATTGTATTTCCTTGTTGATAGCCGATTGTTACGGCATAGTTGTTGTGATTCACATATATTAATACAATCTTTGACACACGGTGATTTTACCGGTGATTTTATACTTATTCTCACATGGTATCAGCCTACGATTCCTAACCCTAATTTTCTTCCTCCGCTGCACACCCTAATCTCTCTCTGCGCTCGTCGGTTGCTTCTCTCTACGTCGGACTTGTCTTCTCCGTCGTATTTCTCACCAAACTGGTATTCTTTGGTGTTTTCTCTCTCGATGGCTGCCTCTACGGATGCTCTACCAGTCACGACAATGATCAACATGGTGGCTACCATTAAATTGTCATCCACCAATTATCTTCCATGGCGGCGTCAAATCGAGCATATGGCTGAATGCTTTGATTTGATGGGTTTTCTCGACGGATCTGATGCTGCACCGCCCACCTCCGTCACGTCCGACTCCGGCGACAGGACGGACAATCCCGCCTTCAAGCTGTGGCAATTGAAGGATCGCAAGCTTCTCAGCGTGCTTTACACATCTCTCTCTGAAGATGTCGCTTCAGAAGTCATCGACTCATCGACCTCGCGCGATATATGGAAAACCCTAGAAGATGTTTTCTCTTCGGTGTCCCGCCAACATCAACTCCGTGAAGAGCTTCTTTCTCTCCGACGTGGCAGTTTGTCTGTAGACGAATACGGTAAGAAGTTCAAACTACTCTGTGATCAATTAAATGCAATTAATCGGCCAGTGGATGATGTCGATAAAAGCCATTGGTTCTTGCGCGGTTTGGGCATCCAGTTCGCCGGCTTTGCGGACACGCGTATGGCTATCTCCCCTATTCCGGTCTTCCGCGAGCTGCTGCACCAGGCGAAGCAATATGACTCCATGCTTCGGGCCATGGAAGGTCCTCCGGCCCCGGTGTCCTTCACGGTTGCCCAGCAGCCCTCTTCCAATCAGGCTTTTCACTCCAATTATCGCGGGCAGTCTGGTGGACATGGTCAGTCCCGTGGCAATGGCCAGTCCGGGCAGTTTGGTGGCCCCGGGCAGTCCGACGGTAGCAGGCAGTTTGGCAGCGCTGGGCCGTCCGGCGGCAACTACAACTCCTCGGGTAATAATGGTGGTTGCGGTCGTGGCAACTCCTCAGGCGGTTCGGGCTCCAACAATGGGGGTCGTAAACCTTATACTCCCCGTTGTCAAATTTGCCGAATTTTGGGACACTATGCCAACAAGTGTCCGGAATTTCTTAACAATCGCCCTGATTCTTCGTCAGCTAACTTGGCTCAGGCATTCTCCTCCGCATGCAATGTTTCCGACACTACTCCCGACTGGTTCATTGATTCCGGAGCATCTGCTCACATGACCAACAATCAATCCACATTGACCTCTCATGCGCCATACTCTGGTAACGGTTCTGTTGTTGTTGGTAATGACCATTTATTAAATATTTCGCATGTTGGTTCTTGTGACTTGTCTGCACATGTCAAATTATTAGATGTGTTGGTTGTGCCCCATATTACAAAAAACCTCTTATCCATAAGTAAATTAACGTCTGATTTATCGGTTGATGTTAATTTCTCTGATAAGTCTTTCACTATTCAGAATCGGGTGACAAAAGCAATTCTGGCTCAGGGCAGGTGTGATAATGGACTTTATGTGCTTGATAAGGGAGTTCCGGCCTTTGTGGCAGCAGTCAAGAATAAGGTCTTCCAGGCCAGCTTTGATTTATGGCATTCACGACCGGGGCATGTTCCTTTTTCTATTATTTCATTATTGAATAAACTTGGTCATTTATCTGTTACTTCTGTTTTGCCGAGTCCAAGTATGTGCTCTTCTTGTCAGTTAGCAAAGAGCAAGAAACTTTCCTTTGTTTTAAATAAAAAACGTGCGAGTCATGTTCTCGATTTAATACATTGCGATCTATGGGGTCCGGCACCTGTTACTACTTCTGCTGGTTTTCGTTATTATGCTGTGTTTGTGGACGATTTTTCTCGATTTTCATGGATTTATCCATTATGCGCTAAGAGTGACTTTTACGATGTTTTGGTTCGATTTATGCCTTTGTCTGCACGCAATTCTCTCGTAAAATAAAGGTTTTTCAAAGCGATGGTGGAACGGAATTTGTCAACTCAAGGGTGCGTGATTTTATGCACTTGCATGGTGTTCTTCATCGTCTTTCCTGTCCCTACACACCACAACAAAATGGTAGGGCTGAACGTAAGCATCGTCATATATCCGAAACTGGTTTATCTATGTTATTCCATGCTCATGCTCCGGCCTCTCTTTGGTTCGATGCCTTTGCCACTGCTGTTTTTGTCATAAATAGGTTGTCATCCCCGTTGTTGGATAACATCTCACCATTTCAACTTCTGTATGGTCATGCTCCGAACTACGCCATGTTCAAACCGTTTGGGTGTCGAGTCTTTCCGTATCTTCGTGATTATACTGCTCATAAATTAGAACCGCGCAGTCGCCCTTGTATTTTCTTGGGATATAGCAGTATTCACAAGGGTTTTCGCTGCTTCGATCCAGTATCATCAAAGGTTTTTACTACTCGCCATGCTCAATTTGATGAGAATTGTTTTCCATTTTCTCAGGTTTCGTCGGCGACTTCACTATCCGACTTGGATATATCTATTTTTTTGGATACTAAAGATGATCCTCTACCTGCCGTTCCACAACCCTTGGTCGTCCCTTCCCCGACTGTTACCTCGTCACGCATTGTTCCTGAAGTTTCCACTGATCCACCCACGTCGCTTGCTCCTGTCCAGGATCATCCGTTACATGAACCTGATTCTCCTGTTGTGGTTGAGGAACATAATCTTCTTGCACCAGATTCAACATCGAATGAAATTCCTTCTTCTTCTACAATCACTTCTGTGCCGAGCGTTCTTCCTTGTCATCCCATGACCACTAGAGCGCGGAATGGCGTCTTTAAACCACGTTATCCGACTAACTTGACGGCAACGACTCTTCTTTCCGCCCTTGTTGCCACACCTGCGCCACGTGGATTCAAGTCGGCCGCAAAACATCCAGAATGGCTTGCTGCCATGCAAGAAGAAATTGATGCTCTTCGATCGAATCAAACTTGGGATTTGGTGCCACGACCCTCTGGTGTCAATGTTGTTGGCTCTAAATGGGTTTTTCGTACGAAATTTCGTATTGATGGGTCTATCGAGCGTCATAAAGCTCGTCTTGTTGCGCAAGGATTTACACAAATTCCGGGAACGGATTTTCATCATACTTTTAGTCCGGTGGTTAAAGCTGCTACTGTACGGCTCATCTTGTCTATTTCAACTCAGCACAATTGGCCCTTACATCAGCTTGATGTCAAAAATGCATTCCTTCATGGTATTCTTGATACACCAGTGTTTATGGATCAACCTCCTGGTTTCATTGACACGTGCTTTCCCGACCATGTTTGTCGGCTCAAAAAGGCAATTTATGGTCTTCGGCAAGCTCCCCTTGCATGGTTCCAGCATTTCAGTACCTTTTTATCAAGTATTGGCTTTCTTCACAGTCGTTGCGACTCGTCTCTCTTCCACTTCCATAGAGGTACCTCTACTATTTACTTACTACTTTATGTAGATGACATCATCGTCACTGGTAATAATTCCATCCTACTCCGGCAATTCATTTCGCGTATTGGTGCTGAATTTGCAATTAAAGATCTCGGTCGTCTGAATTATTTTCTTGGACTTGAAGTATCTTATACTCCGACTGGTTTATTCATTGGTCAAGCTAAATATGCCCATGACATCCTCCAACGTGCTGAGTTGTTAGATGCAAAGCCTATTTCTACTCCATTGGCAGCTGGCGAGTCACTACTTAGTACCGGTTCTCCTTTTCGTGACCCTACTCTTTATCGGTCTCTTGTTGGTGCTCTTCAGTACTTAACCATTACTCGCCCTGATCTCTCTTATGCGGTGAATTCAKTCAGTCAATTTCTTCATGCACCTACCGATGAYCATTTTTYGGCCGTGAAAAGAATCTTGYGCTATGYTAAAGGTACTTTGCAWTTTGGTCTTTCTTTCAAMAGAAGTTCTGATTTTTCCATWTTGGGATATTCGGATGCTGACTGGGCTCGATGCATTGAGACTCGTCGCTCTACGTATGGTTATTCTATTTTTCTTGGGGGTAATCTCGTTTCTTGGAGTGCCAAGAAACAACCCACCRTTTCTCGSTCTAGCTGTGAGTCTGAATATCGCGCTATGGCGAATGCGGCTGCTGAACTGGTTTGGATAACGAATTTACTTCATGAGATTCGGTCACTTCCGTCTACCAAGCCTATTTTGTTGTGTGATAACAGAAGTGCTATTTTTCTGAGTCAAAACCCGGTAGCCCATAAGCGCGCTAAGCATATTGATCTCGATTATCATTTTATTCGTGAGCTTGTCTCCTCGGGTAAGCTTCTTACTCGTTTTGTTCCGTCTCATCTTCAGCTCGCTGATATTTTTACAAAAAGTTTACCACGTCCGGCGTACGAATTCCTGAGATCCAAGCTGTGCGTTCGTCTTCACCCAACGCAACGCTTGACGGGTGGTAATAACACAATAAAGTAGTTGACCATGTATTTTTAGTAAATATCATATATGATTGTATTTCCTTGTTGATAGCCGATTGTTACGGCATAGTTGTTGTGATTCACATATATTAATACAATCTACACACGGTGATTTTACCGGTGATTTTATAATTATTCTCACAATAACTGCAAGGCTCTCCGGGAAGGAATGTGCTTCATGATGGATAGGGGCGGCGAAGACATATGCTACATTCAGTTCCCTCAGAGATTCGAAGGCATCGATCCATCCGATCGTTATGCCAATCACAACACTGTGTTTTTCGATGGCAACATGCGAGCGCTCGATGGCCTCCAGGTAAATTTAATTTACAAACTAATTAATCCATAATTGTCGTGAGGCTAGCTACTGAAGTAATACACTGCTTGGTTTCAGGGCCTTGTTTATGTCGGGACGGGTTGCATGTTTCGAAGATTTGCTCTTTACGGGTTTGATCCCCCGAAAGTCAACAACATATCCGACAAGAGTTCGGAGACTCAAGCTTTGAAGACAACCGACTTCGACCCCGATCTTGACGTCAATTTATTACCCAAACGCTTTGGGAATTCTACCTTGTTGGCTGAGTCGATACCCGTCGCTGAGTTTCAAGGCCTTCCAATCGCCGATCATCCTGCTGTCAAATACGGGCGGCCTCCCGGTGTTCTTAGAGTCCCCTGAAGCTACTACCGTAGCCGAATCCGTCTCCGTTATATCTTGTTGGTAAGCACCTTTTTTTTTTACAATACTAACTTCTAAATGTCACTTTACACTAACAATAATAGTAACTAAATACTATAATTTTACAGGTACAGGTACGAGGACAAGACCGAGTGGGGCGATCGTGTGGGTTGTATCTACGGGTCGGTGACCGAAGACGTGGTGACGGGTTACCGGATGCACAACCGTGGGTGGCGCTCCGTCTACTGCGTGACCAAGCGCGACTCCTTCCGCGGGTCGGCCCCGATGTGCTCCGGTGGGCCACGGGCTCGGTGGAGATCTTCTTCTCCCGGAACAACGCCCTTCTCGCCTCCAAGAAGCTCAAGATTCTCCAACGCCTGGCCTACCTCAACGTCGGCGTCTACCCCTTCACCTCCATGCATTTCTTTCTTTCTTCACTTACTGTCTTTGGCAGCGTTTTTGTAATTTTTTGGTCCTTTCATTCTTCCTTCATTGTATGTACTCCATGTTATATACTTTACGTTGAATTAAGAATGTGATAAGTACACGTTTTTTTGACTACAAAATTTAATCATCGGTGTATAATGTTGGATTGTTTAATTAATAGCTTCTTCTCTTTTGAATTGATGAGCTAATGATGTAAAATTAATCAAAGATACTAATCAATAAGACGAAAAAGTTGTTTAAGTCATCGAGTGAGCTTATTAATATTTTTAGTTACTTTTAAAACATTTAAATTATAACTTCTATTGTTAAATTTATTAAGGTAAAAATGATCTTATTAAGCTCTCAAGTTTTATGTTTATTTTTTAAACAAACAAACAAACAGAAAAAAGATTGAGATCTTATATACTCGTAAAATAGTACTGAAATCTTTGTTTAAGGTCTTGATAAAATTCGTATGATTTGGAGCAAATTTTGGTAATATTTTATAAGAATCCATTGTTCTATTTGCATATTTTATTCAAGTATTAAAATAGGGTATTCCAGCATGCAACCATATAGCTCAAGTGACAATTCCGATTGTTCATTCAATTATTTATCACTCCCCACTCCCCAAACTCATTTGCCAAAAAATAGAATAAAATAAAATATTATATTGTAAAATTAAACATCTTACTCAATGAGTTATATTGGTTTTTATGAAAGAAATGAAACAGTAGTTATTATTTTGTGAATATAAAAAGACAAACATTTTGACCGGCATGCTTTGGGGGACCTTTGCTGAAATTGGGGGAATCAGAAATCTCACCACCGGCGATTAGATCCCAATCCGCAATTGAGATCCCCTCCATTTCTTTCAAATTCCCCAAGCTCTGATCTATTTTACTCAAATCATTTCATCTAATCGGATCCACAGACAATCATGGAGAAACGCTTTTTCTGTTTCTACGTTTTCTCCGCCTTTTTCATCTTCCTCTCTTTCTCCCTTCCTTTAATTTCCGCTCAGGTACCTTTTGTTCTTTTGGTTTAATCTATTTTCGCTTTTTGATTATGCTTGATTCTGATGTTCAGGGATCTGATTTTTTTTCCCGGCAATCATTAGGAAAATGGAAGCGATGAGTCAAATGCTTCGGGTATGGATCTGGGCCGACGTAGTAAAGTGAGTATTGCATTTGTTCTGTTTTTGGGTTATTCCTAATACATGATGAGGAAATTGTTTTCTTGTAAGAGTGAAAAATAGCTTGATTGAAGAATCTTGTTAATACATTAGCGACTTTGATTGGGCTTGTATTGAACATTTGGGCTTTTGTTGAGAATGTCTGTAAATATTGAACATAGTCACATAGTGTAGCTAGTGTATCTATAGGATATGAATGAAGTTTGATAATCATCTCTGTAATCTGCTGGACAGATATTTGTGGACAAAATCAAGACTGGCCTTATCTCAGATAGGAAAGACCCTAATTCTCTTAATCTTGGTGTGGAGTTGGACTCTGGTCTTGGAGTCTTGGATGCTTTCTTCGCAAGTTTTTCCATGATACTTGTCACTGAGGTTAGTCGATTCTATACGTGTTTGGTGACTAATTGAAATTATGGAGAATCTGTGTATATTGTGACGCCAACTTTCATTTGTGGAAAAGTTGTCCATTTCTGGCTAGTCCTTTGTTTTGGGATTGCCTTTATAGTTGATTTAATTAATAATTTGTTCCGGTGATTATGCTGCTAGATTGGAGATGAAACTTTTATTATAGCAGCTCTGATGGCTATGCGTCACCCCAAAGCAATTGTTCTGTCGGGTGCACTCAGTGCCTTGTTTGTGATGACAGTAAGTAAATATCATGTCCTGTCTTCTGATATGAAATGTTCGTTTTTCTTTCCATTAAGCGTCCCTTTCCTGTTTATGCCAATTATTTTATTGGATGAATGTTCTGAAAGTTTTTGGCTTGGAAATCTACTTTTGATTGATACAACTAAGATTATACTCCATTYGCATTTGCACCAGATACTTTCAACTGGTCTYGGTAGGATTGTTCCAAATTTKATATCAAGGAAGCATACCAATAGTGCTGCTACAGGTTCCAGTTTTAATCCGCTCATAATTATTTGACTAAATGCTTATTATTCTTTTGGGATTGTCTTCTCGGATGAATGGTATACTGATATTAAACCGTCAAATTTGTCTAAGAAAGATGTTCAGAGATAATCAAGCTTTGATTGATTACTTGCTTTTTATTTCCGAAATAGAAGGCGTATAATGTATAGAATCCAGTTAATTGACGTGGGTATAAATTATTGAGTGCAACTTCTTGTATAGAAAGCAAGGCTGTAAATTGGATAGGTTTTTTCCCGGGTTGACTCAAATAAGATTCTCATACAATAAAAAACTCCTCAAGTTTCAAAGCTGTTTCAGCTCACGAGTTTGACCTTGTGACCAATGCGGGCCTTGTGCTGTGCACTCAACCAACTGCCAAGGCATTGAAATTGGTGTTCTGGAAAGACTTTGGCAGTTGTGTATAGGCTCTTTGCAATTTTATATTGGATTTGAATATGAATACTGTTACGAGTAATGGATTTGGCAGTTGGATAGGCAAACAAAGAGAGATAGGAGTCTGCAAAAGAAAATACTTGAGAAATGGGAACAAAATGAGTGGGAAGGCAACTGTTATATGACCGGGTGATACAATTTATGGTGCTAGTTTAGTGTTTTGTTTGTAATAAGCATGTTCATTAAAGTGTTTCTTTTGTGAATTTGAATTTCAGCTTGTTCATGAATTTGAAATAATATGCGTCTTGCAGTTCTTTATGCCTTTTTCGGACTCCGACTACTTTATATTGCATGGAGATCGGATCCAAAAGCTTCCCAGAAAAAGGAAATGGAGGAGGTATGTTTGAACTTAAAATTTGATTTGTAATTAATTGATCTCCCTGAGCTGTGAAGCTATTTCCTGTTTTTGTGTTTTTCTAAGTTTATATCTTAATTTGCAGAACATGTTTGTCTTCCATATTTAATCTACTAGTCCATACTTATTTTATTGTGTGGGTGTTAAAGATACTTCTCAGTTCTTTGATATTATACTCACTTGTTGTCCTTACTGAATTTTCTGCTCATTTGTTGCACTGTATACTTGGTTTAGTATCGCCACATATTGCTTTTATATTACATACGGTGGATCGAGTTTGAGATTGACTACTTTATAGGTAGAAGAGAAGCTTGAAGGTGGACAGGGGAAAACAACATTCCGTCGTTTCTTGTCAAGATTCTTTACACCAATATATTTAGAGGTATATCTTGGGTTGCAATTGAATACAATCCCCATTTGGCGGTTTTCTTTTTTTATCTAGAGAATTTTTTTGAGATTTTTTTTATGAATTTATTTTAAAAAATCATGCTATTTGCTCACTTTCAATTTTACTTTCCCACATTTAATCAGTAATCATTATTACACATTTTTCCATAAAATTTACCATTCTCCCGCTCACATAACTCTAACTACTAGTCATATCGAATACTTAATATTTACTATTTTTATATCAAATCAACTTTAACCATTACATTTTCATCTCATATCCATTCACACTCCCAAATAATCAAAATCTTCTTACAGAAATTTAAAATCATCACTATCCTCTTGCGTTTTCAAAATGAAATGGATTCCAATTGCTCCCAATATTTTGTAAAGCCAGCAACATTTCACCGCTTCATTTTTTTACATATATAAAAATGAAATGTCAGCATTTTGAAAAACTACTTGGTATCTGATGTTTATATCTTTGTAATGATCCGTGTGTGCAGTCCTTTATTTTGACGTTTTTAGCTGAGTGGGGTGACCGTAGCCAGATAGCAACGATCGCGGTTAGTTTTTTGTTCACTACAGAATATCTTGTTTCGATTCTGATCTTCTATTTCCTTTCGAAAGTCACGAGCAGATTTTAAACTGTGAGTTTACTCGCTTCTTTTGCCACAGCTAGCTACGCACAAAAATGCTGTTGGGGTTGCTATAGGAGCTTCTGTAGGACACACGATTTGTACATCATTGGCAGTGATCGGTGGAAGTATGTTGGCTTCGAAAATTTCACAGCGCACTGTTGCCACAGTCGGAGGATTGCTATTCATGGGCTTTTCCTTGTCGTCATATTTCTATCCTCCTCTATGATTCTGGAAAGTTTTGTAGATTAACCCGATCATGGTTTTACAAGCAAGGATGTGTAGCCAAAAAAGTTTTTAAGTTTCTTGACAGCACACAATCTTTTTTTGCAAAGGAAATGTTAACGACAGATTGCCGAGTTTATGGTTTTGTATAGATAGGAAGTGTATTTTACAACCAAACTCATTAATTAAAAGCATATGTTTACTAGTATTTAAATAATAATCATAAAATCTTACAAGCTCTGAAAAAATAAGATGATAAGAGGTTGTAAAATGTTTTTAAAAAGGATGGGTATCCTAATTTTTTTTTATTTTTTTAACCATCGAAATTGCAAAATGTCAACGTTGACATTTGCTTTTGCTTAAAAGCTCTTATTTTGTCCCAACGTATTAGTAACTTATTTTCAAAGTAAGATCTAATATGTTTAATGCAATATGCTTTGTTAGAGGGTAAATGATTATGCTTGCTTAACTTAGGTTATCGAGATTGTCTAATTACCAAAAAGAAAAATACAGATTATCCTTTAACGTAACAAACACCCATTTGAAATCAATAGTTTTTTAATAAATTACCCGTACATGCAATCTGTAAAAGGAGACGTGTTATGCTTGCTTAACTTTGTACTATGCCCGCCAAATCACCTTTTTCTCTAGTCAGAACAGACATCATCGGTTCCAGGCACACAACCAAGCATTTTGTACGTTCTTATTCCTCATTTCCTCAATGCAACCCTCAAGTTTATCACTCTGCTCTCATTAAAAAATGGCTCAATCCATGTCCTACAAGTTGTTAACTATCTTCTCTCCCTTTATCTAAAAATTTCTCATTCGACTGCGAATGCAAGCTGTTCGACGAAATTCCTCAAAGAGATGTCAAAACTTGGACGATCCTCATCTCGGGCTTTTCTCGATACGGGCTCCACCGGATCGCCTTGGATTACTTTACTAAGATGCAGAATGAGGGTATGGTTGCTCCCAACGCCTTCACTTTATCCAGCGTGCTCAAATGTTGCGCCTCTGTTAATAACGGGCTTCCGATCGGAAAATCAATTCACGGCTGGATAATCAGAAACGGGATCGACCCGGACGTCGCATTGCAGAATGCTGTTCTCGATCTTTATGCTAAATTCAGTGTTTTGATTACGTGAAAAGATTCTTCGAGATGATGGGTGATAAAGATTCTACTTCTTGGAATATAGTCATGGCTAATAAATTAAGTAACGGTGATATTAGTGAGATTCTTGAGTTTTTCTATAGATTGCCGATCAAGAGCGTTTCGAGTTGGAATACTATCATCGAYGGGCTTTTGCATCGTGGGTTCGATAGAAAAGCGCTCGATCTTCTTTACGAGATGGTGAAAGCTGGGTTGGGTTTTGATAGGGTTACTTTTTCGATATCGTTGGTTTTGGCATCTTCGATAAAGTGTTTGGAGCTCGGGAGGCAGATTCACGGCCATCTGCTTAGGGTCGGGATAAATGGAGATTCGTTCGTAAGCACCACTCTTCTCGATATGTACTGTAAATGTAGAAAAATGGATAAGGCTCTCTTGATTTTCCAAGAATTGAAAAACGATGATGATTTAACGGCTCAAACTGTTTCTTGGAGCACGATGATCGCGGGTTACGTTCAAAATGGCATGATAAAAGATGCCTTAGTGTGTTTCAACTCCATGATGCACGCGCGAATCGAGGCGGATTTGTATACTCTCACTACTATTGTTGTTGCCTCTGCTAATACGGCTCGTTTGGAGCTCGGCTTACAGATACACGCACATACGCTTAAATCGGGACACGGGAAAGATATTTTCTTGTGTTCGTCCTTGATCGACATGTATGCCAAATGCGGAATGTTGGACGATGCCTTTTCGTTTTTCCAAAAAAACCCAGGCTAGAAATATCGTGCTTTGGAGCGCGATGATATCGAGTTACGCCATGCATGTGTTGGGAAATGAAGCAGTTCAATTATTTGAGTCGATGCGAAATGAAGGTATAAAACCGAATAAAGTGAGTTTTGTCGGGATTTTAACAGCGTGTAGCCATGCGGGTTTAGTTGAAGATGGGAGCAAGTATTTTAAGATGATGAGAGATGAGTATGATATCCAGCCTGGCGTTCAACATTTCGTTTGCATGGTCGATCTTTTTGTGAACGATAACGGGATACATGATTTGAGGGACGTTTGGAAAGCGTATCTATCTTGTTGTTGGCTTCATAAGAATGTTGAGATGACGAACTGGGTCTCCAAGAAACTGATCGAAATGGACCCACACGAAGCGGATTCGTATGTTCTCGCGTCGAACACTTATTCGGCTAACCATGTATGGGAGGAGGCGGAGAAAGTTAGAGGGTTGATGGTGGAAAGGGATGTTAAGAAACTTCCTGGTCAATCTTGGATCTAATTGTTGTAGATTTTTTTTTTTAATAATAATAAAATTGGACGTATTTCGGATTCAAATCAATCATGTATGCTTTTTTATACTCAAATTCTCAAATCTCCATAATTTTTTCATTTTTCATTTATTTTAGACAAATAATATATCAAATTAATCTTCTCTCCGGGATCTACTCAAATTGTATATACACAAAAATAAAAGTACATATTTGAAAAATTAGTTAAAAAAATAAAAAAGAATGTTGTATTTTTCTTAATTTAAATTAAATAGGTTAATAGGTGTGATTTAGGATTAAGATTTTAAAAACTTTATTTTATTTGTTTTAAAATGAGAATCCTAATATGTGATTAGAAAACTCTCAAGCAAACGTATTGAAACTGATAAATTTTCTCAAGAACTGATAGTGTTGTGTACGGACATAGGCAATTCAATGTATTCAGATTAAAATATAAAAAAATGTTTTTCATAAAAGGTTCAAGGTTGGTAGATTCAGTTATCTAGCAGATATGCTCTTAGATTTCATTGAAATTCTGTGGTGCCACTGATATTTTAGGACCAGATATGAATTCTGCTCTCAAAGCAACCAAGAACAACCACAAATAAGCACTATTAGATTCGTGGTAACCACAATTTCGGGCACATTTATTCCCACAATAATAGGGTTCATAAGTTTTGCTCGTAATGCACTTGTTTCTGGTGGAGTCTTAACGTCTATCTGTTTACAAGATAAAGAGCGAAAAGTATAAAATCATGGAGTTGAAGAAAGTCTCACTAGTAGTAACAGGCTACATTATTTGGTTGCAAGAAATAGATTTAAAAATAAAAATAAAAATGCTGGGTTGGCTTCTCCTTGAATAGAGGTAAGTAAAAAAAGGGGAGCCCACCAATCTGGAACTAACTGAGAGAGAAAGAAAATGTATCCCCAACAATACGTCTACATCATAATCTAGTGTAGAACACCTGTAATGATAGTGACCATAAATTAACACTCACTCCCCTCCCTTGAGAAGCGCCAAACGAGCTACCAGAAAATGCAGTGGTGAAATCCAACCAATGAAGTCCAGTTTTATTCATCCATCCCTCCGCAACATTCGGAGGAGAGTTAATAATCAATATCCCATTATTCTTTCGATCTCCCCTTTTCCCCTCCCATCATCATTTCAGTAATATTCCTCCATGATGGAAACCGAAGAATTAAAGAATCAACGTATATGATCAGCACGCCGTACGGTTCATATACATAAACATGCATTAATCAACATAATTGCAGGATTAAACCATATAAAAACATATACATCATGGCGAGCCTGTCGACTCAGCCATCGAAGAAGGCAATGAAAACCCCCGGGGGGTCCACCGGCGGCTCGCACGAGAAAAAGGGCTCGACCGGCCAAACCGTMAAATTCGCCCGAMGAACCTCGARCGGACRRTACGTCAKCCTGTCCCGAGAGGATTTGGACATGTCCGRCGATCTCTCYGGCRATTACATGAACTACACGGTCCACATCCCCCCGACGCCCGACAATCAGCCCATGGACACATCCGTCGCCGCCAAAGCCGAGGAACAATACGTCTCCAACTCTCTCTTCACCGRCGGTYTCAACAGCGTSACACGCGCGCATCWCATGGACAAGGTGATCGAGTCGCAGGTTAGCCATCCCCAGATGGCCGGATCCAAGGGCTCGTCCTGTGCCATGCCCGCTTGTGACGGCAAAGTCATGAAAGACGAGAGAGGTGATGACGTTATTCCTTGCGAATGCAGGTATTTATTAATTAATCGAGTATTAAATTATAAGATTTTATTTTTGGGAAAAATTCAAATTTTGGCTTTTTTTATTTTCTTTTAGGTTCAAAATATGTAGAGATTGCTACATGGATGCCCAAAAAGATACGGGTCTATGCCCGGGGTGCAAGGAGCCTTACAGGGTCGGGGACTTTGACGATGACGTGCCAAACTATTCGGCCGGAGCTCTGTCGTTGCCCGGGCCAGACGATTCCAAGCGGGACCGGCACAACATGTCGATGATGAAAAGGAACCAAAACGGTGAGTTCGACCACAAYAAATGGYTGTTCGAGACGCAAGGCACGTACGGATACGRMAACGCCTACTGGCCCCARGACGATGGGTACGGGGACGACGCGGACAGAGGCATGCAGCAGGGCGTGCTGGACACGTCGGATAAACCCTGGAGGCCTCTCAGCCGAGTTATAGACATCCCGAATAGTATAATCAGCCCTTACAGGCTGTTGATCGTCGTGCGCCTAATAATAATGTGCTTCTTCCTGACCTGGAGGGTCAGGCACCCGAATAACGATGCCGTGTGGCTTTGGTTGATGTCGGTCGTGTGCGAGATATGGTTCGCGTTCTCTWGGATCCTCGATCAGCTTCCYAAGGTGCMCCYGGTTAACAGGACCASRGATTTGGAYGTCCTGCGTGATAAGTTYGACATGCCGTCACCTWCCAATCCGAGCGGCCGCTCRGACCTTCCCGGTATGGATCTGTTCGTGTCCACGGCCGATCCAGAGAAAGAGCCGCCGCTCGTTACGGCCAACACCATCCTGTCGATCCTGGCCGTCGACTACCCCGTGGAGAAGCTGGCTTGTTATATCTCCGATGACGGTGGCGCGCTTCTCACTTTTGAAGCTATGGCCGAGGCGGCGAGCTTCGCCGACCTGTGGGTCCCGTTCTGTAGGAAACACGATATCGAGCCACGCAACCCAGAGTCCTACTTCGCCTTGAAGGGCGACCCGACCAAGAACAAAAATAGATTGGACTTTGTGAAGGATAGGCGGAGGGTTAAGAGGGAGTACGACGAGTTCAAGGTGAGGATAAACGGGCTGCCCGATTCGATTAGGAGAAGATCGGAGGCTTTTAATGCGAGGGAGGAGATGAAAATGTTGAAGCATAGGAGGGAGAGTGGGGCCGACCCTATGGAGCCGATCAAGGTCCAGAAGGCTACTTGGATGGCTGATGGGACCCATTGGCCCGGAACTTGGGCTGTTTCGTCCCGTGAGCATGCCAAAGGCGATCACGCAGGAATTCTCCAGGTTTAACACCCAAATTACTACTTTTTAATTAATAGTCATTTTATTTTTATTATTATCATTTTTTGGAAAAAAAAATGAAAAAGTGGGACCAATGTATCTCTATATATTTAGGTGATGTTGAAGCCTCCTAGTATTGACCCACTAATGGGAAGCTCTGATGACAAGCTTCTAGACTTTGCGGAAGTGGACATACGTCTGCCGATGTTTGTGTACGTGTCTCGTGAAAAACGTCCAGGGTATGACCATAACAAGAAAGCCGGTGCGATGAATGCTCTTGTGCGATCATCGGCCGTATTATCTAATGGTCCTTTTATACTCAATCTCGACTGCGATCATTACATCTATAACTGCAAGGCTCTCCGAGAAGGAATGTGCTTCATGATGGATAGGGGCGGTGAAGACATATGCTACATTCAGTTCCCTCAGAGATTCGAAGGCATCGATCCGTCCGATCGTTATGCCAACCACAACACTGTGTTTTTTGATGGCAACATGCGAGCGCTTGATGGCCTCCAGGTAAATTTACAAACTAATTAATCCATAATTTTCTTGAGGCTAGCTGCTGAAGTAATAATCACTGCTTGGTTTCAGGGCCCGGTTTATGTCGGGACGGGTTGCATGTTTCGAAGATTTGCTCTTTACGGGTTTGATCCCCCGAAAGTCAACAACATATCCGACAAGAGTTCGGAGACTCAAGCTTTGAAGACAACCGACTTCGACCCCGATCTTGACGTAAATTTATTACCCAAACGCTTTGGGAATTCTACCTTGTTGGCTGAGTCGATACCCGTCGCTGAGTTTCAAGGCCGTCCAATCGCCGATCATCCTGCAGTCAAATACGGGCGGCCTCCCGGTGTTCTTAGAGCCCCCCGCGAACCACTTGACGCTACTACCGTAGCCGAATCCGTCTCCGTTATATCTTGTTGGTAAGCACCTTTTTTTTTTTACAATACTAACTTCTAAATGTCACTTTACACTACCAATAATAGTAATTAAATACTAATTTTACACGTGCAGGTACGAGGACAAGACCGAGTGGGGCGATCGTGTGGGTTGGATCTACGGGTCGGTGACCGAAGACGTGGTGACGGGTTACCGGATGCACAACCGTGGGTGGCGCTCCGTCTACTGTGTGACCAAGCGCGACTCCTTCCGCGGGTCGGCCCCGATCAACCTGACGGACAGGCTCCACCAGGTGCTCCGGTGGGCCACGGGCTCGGTGGAGATCTTCTTCTCCCGGAACAACGCCCTTCTCGCCTCCAAGAAGCTCAAGATCCTCCAACGCCTGGCCTACCTCAACGTCGGCGTCTACCCCTTCACCTCCATGTTCCTGATCGTCTACTGCTTCCTCCCGGCCCTCTCCCTCTTCTCGGGCCACTTCATTGTCCAGACGCTCGACGTCACCTTCCTCGGCCTCCTCCTGACCATGTCCATCTGCCTGGTGGCCCTGGCCATCCTGGAGGTGAAGTGGTCGGGCGTGGCGCTGGAGGAGTGGTGGCGGAACGAGCAGTTCTGGCTGATCTCGGGGACGAGCGCGCATCTGGCCGCGGTGGTGCAGGGGCTGCTGAAGGTGATCGCCGGGATCGAGATATCGTTCACGCTGACGTCGAAGTCGGCCGCGGAGGACGAGGACGACATATACGCGGACCTGTACCTGGTGAAGTGGACGTCGCTGATGATCCCGCCGATCGTGATCGGGATGGTGAACATAATAGCGATGGTGGTTGCATTCTCGAGGACGATATACGAGACGGTGCCACAGTGGAGCAAGTTCATAGGCGGGGCGTTTTTCAGTTTCTGGGTGCTGGCGCATTTGTACCCCTTCGCCAAGGGGTTGATGGGGAGGAGAGGGAAAACGCCGACCATCGTGTTTGTGTGGTCGGGTTTGATTGCGATCACGCTGTCGTTGCTGTGGGTGGCCGTTAACCCGTCCAACGGTGAGACCAGCGTTCCCACTGGATTTACCTTCCCCTGACCTGACACCTTTTTTCTGAAGATCAAACTACTAATTAGTCTATGCTCTTCTCATGTATTTATTTCTTTCTTCACTTACTGTCTTAGGCAGCGTTTTTGTTTTTTTTGTCCTTTCTTTCTTCCTTCATTGTATGTATGTACTCCATGTTATATACTTTACGTTGAATTAAAAATGTGATAAGTACACGTTTTTTACTCCAAAATTTAATCATCGGTGTATAATGTTTGTGATGACAGTAAGTAAATATCATGTCCTGTCTTCTGATATGAAATGTTCGTTTTTCTTTCCATTAAGCGTCCCTTTCCTGTTTATGCCAGCCAATTATTTTATTGGATGAATGTTCTGAAAGTTTTTGGCTTGGAAATCTACTTTTGATTGATACAACTAAGATTATACTCCATTCGCATTTGCACCAGATACTTTCAACTGGTCTTGGTAGGATTGTTCCAAATTTGATATCAAGGAAGCATACCAATAGTGCTGCTACAGGTTCCAGTTTTAATCCGCTCATAATTATTTGACTAAAT
>BMAC01000626.1:476738-507785 GCA_014905375.1 Phtheirospermum japonicum | reverse complement strand
GAATCCCAAAACCACCGCTGTCGATAGCTGGTAGCTCCTCGGACAACGACCCAAGGCGGCGCACCAGAACCCCGTTGACTCAAACCCCAACCCCAAGCTCACACGCACAAAACTCACTCTCAATCAAGTCACGATATCTTCAAGCACAAAGTCTGAATATTCCGGCAAGAAGGAAAACCAGAGAAAGAAGACCAAAAGTAGAGAGAGAGAGAGCAGCTGAACAGAGAAAGATGGAGGATTCGAAGTGAGCTAGGGTTTCGGGCAAAAGGGGGTTATAAGGGTGGATCGACGGCCCAGATGCAAGTCAAGGAGATGGGTGTCCAGGATTAAAGCACAAAGCGGATCTGGATCGCCCGACCCGGTTGAACTGGGTCGTTGACTTGGGCTGCCAGCTGATGGGCTGCAGTAATGGGCCGGGCAAACATTAGGGACTTGGGCCATAAATATAACAGAATGGTATACTGATAATAAACCGTCAAACTTGTCTAAGAAAGATGTTCAGAGATAATCAAGCTTTGATTGATTACTTGCTTTTTATTTCCGAAATAGAAGACGTATAATGTATAGAATCCAGTTAATTGACATGGGTATAAATTATTGAGTGCAACTTCTTGTAGAAAGCAAGGCTGTAAATTGGATAGGTTTTTTCCCTGGTTGACTCAAATAAGATTCTCATACAATAAAAGACTCCTCAAGTTTCAAAGCTGTTTCAGCTCACGAGTTTGACCTTGTGACCAATGTGGTCCTTGTGCTGCGCATTCAACCAACTGCCAAGGCATTGAAATTGGTGTTCTGGAAAGACTTTGGCAGTTGTGTATAGGCTCTTTGCAATTTTATATTGGATTTGAATATGAATACTGTTAAGAGTAATGGATTTGGCAGTTGGATAGGAAAACAAAGAGAGATAGGAGTCTGCAAAAGAAAATACTTGAGAAATGGGAACAAAATGAGTGGGAAGGCAACTGTTATATGACCGGGTGATACAATTTATGGTGCTAGTTTAGTGTTTTGTTTGTAATAAGCATGCTCATTAAAGTGTTTCTTTTGTCAATTTGAATTTCAGCTTGTTCATGAATTTGAAATAATATGCGTCTTGCAGTTCTTTATGCCTTTTTTGGACTCGACTACTTTATATTGCATGGAGATCGAATCCAAAAGCTTCCCAGAAAAAGGAAATGGAGGAGGTATGTTTGAACTTAAAATTTGATTTTAGTTAATTGATCTCCGAGCTGTGAAGCTATTTCCTGTAGGACACACGATTTGTACATCATTGGTAGTGATCGGTGGAAGTATGTTGGCTTCAAAAATTTCACAGCGCACTGTTGCCACAGTCGGAGGATTGCTATTCATTGGCTTTTCCTTGTCGTCATATTTCTATCCTCCTCTATGATTCTGGAAAGTTTTGTAGATTAACCCGATCATGGTTTTACAAGCAAGGATGTGTAGCCAAAAAAGTTTTTAAGTTTGTTGCCAGCAAACAATCTTTTTCTACAAAGGAAATGTTAACGACAGATTGTTGAGTTTATGGTTTTGTATAGATAGGAAGTTTATTTTACAACCAAACTCATTAATTAAAAGCATATGATCGCTAGTATTTAAATAATAATATAAAAACTTACAAGCTCTGAAAATAAGATGAGAAGAGGTTGTAAGATTATTTAAAAAGGATGGGGATCCTAATTTATGTTCTTTCATTTTAACCATTGAAATTGCAAAAATGTCAGCGTTAACATTTGCTTAAAAGCTCTCATTTTGTCCAAACGTTTTAGCAACTTATTTTCAAAGTAAGAACTAATATGTTTAGTGCAATATGCTTTGTTAGAGAGTAAAGTGCGATTGGCTCAACTACCCAAAGAAAAAAATGGCAAACAAATGATTGATTATAACTCAAAAAATATATTTCACTTTTTTCATCAAAAAAGTTTTTCATCATTTCTCTCTCATTTATTTCCTCATCTCTCTTATCTCTCAATTACCATTAATTTTTAACCACACAAAAATCTTATTTTATTTTCTCTCTCTCTCAACTTTTCACCATCGTCAATTTCCACCACACAAACAAAAATCTTAGTTTATTTCCTCTCTCTCATCTTTTCACCATTATTAATTCCTACCAAACAAAACCTTTTGTGGGTCCCATTTGAAAATTTATTTACCAAATAATTTTAAATCCAACCACTTACTCAAAAAACACAAATTATATCTAATCATTATCTCACCAAAATTTTTTATTCCCCTAAAAAAGTTTATTTCTATTATTTTCTAGTGAAACGAAACGAAAATGAATGAAAGGATATCCAATCGCACCCAATTGAGGGAAAACTCCCAACTACTCCTAAAGGTCATAAATTATTCCCGTAAAATCCATTCAATATAAACATTCCCTAGTGATCTAATTAATATAAAGAAAATACTAAACTACCCCTAGAAATACACGTTCTATCTAAACTTTTTGTTTCCATTTTTCACTCCTTCATTTCTGGAGTTACGCACCATTTTTGTCGACCCTATTTTTTTGCCCCAAAATCTCGCTCACAAATTGACAGTTCCATAGAGCAATCCAAAATCCAAACTGAATAACAGTTTGGGATGCGGTTTGAGAATTCGGCACTAATTTTCCCCGATATCAACCCCTTCAAGTTTGATACGATTCTCATCGGAGTTTCAAATCAATTGAATGTATAAAATTTGCGTTTAAGATTCGCAAATTTGATATGAATCAAGCGCCTAGTTTCTAATTCCCCTAATTAAATCCAGATTTCTCCCACAATCTCGTTTGTGAAAAAAATTGAAATCGAAAAGGGGAAAAAATCCTGCACAATCCATTCCAAAAGTAGTTTTCACGGACGGCTATAAAGATTTTTCGTGAGGATGGCGAAAAGGAGTAAAAAGAAGAAACTACTCAAGTGAGTTCAATTTTTTTTTTTTTGTTCCAGTAGTTTGATTTATTTTTTTTTTGGTTCAAGTGCTGGACAACATTCAATATGTTTGCATGTATGATCTAATCATTTAGACAACATCCAATAGTTTCATATTGTTTTGTTCAAGTGCTTAACTATTAGTATATGTTGTGTTCGAAGGTTTTTTGGTTAAGTACCGCTTGAAAAAAATACTTTTTTGGGGTTTGAGTAGTTTTGATTTTGTAGTTCGGTGAAGAAACTCGTCGTAGTTCAAGTTATTTGATAGTCTTTTAAATCAGTTTTTTTTTTTTACAAACTGTAAATTCAAGGTACAAGTTACATGATATCTTCAAAGTAAAGTTTTTTTTAGATTACTGTTAATTTAAGTTGTTGTTTGGTTTTTATGAAGTTTGTAATTTCAGTATATTTAACAATTTAAAAGTATTTTTCAAAATCATATTTAGATATCATGATATTTATTTTGAAGTTTGGAAGTCGCATGATATCAAACTAGTTCTAAGAACAAATTCCAAACTTCGTTTTAATTTGTAAATTAAGAATTTCAAACAGTACTGAAAATGTCGTATCCTACTTTAATGTTTCCAATATAGATTATGTTGTTGGATGTTTGTCTTCGTACTATGGCAGTATGCGATGGCGTATTGTCTAAGATAATGTCTATGTTTACATTCGGTTTTGTTTTAGGTGTTCGAAAGTTTTCAAGTTCAGTTGATTTAGTTTGTTATTTTATTTTGAATCGTTGTCTATCCTAAGTAGATAGATGCTGCAGAGGGCACTTGGTTCAGTGAATTGTTTGTGTTGTTTTTTGATGGTGTTTGATATGAGAGCAGTGGAAGTGTAGAAAAATATAGTACTGTGTGCCCACGTAGTTTGAAATAGTAGAGAGTTTTATATTCTGCAGTTTACAGGGTAGTATGTAATCTTTATTTGGTTTGACGTCATTGGTGGACTCCCCGAATATGTTTTATTCAAGACGGTTGCCGAAAATGAACCCTGTCTAGTTCCATGATTTTTTGTTTATCAATATGCCTTTCTGCTATATTATGTAACTTGTAAATGTTTGTGTGACTTCCGCAGGAACGACTGTGCGATATTTACATGCTACTTCATGAAACACATAATGTTGAACCAAGACTTTCCAGTCGAAGTTGGAAGTGATGTAATGAATAGATTCAAGGCCGAACTAATTGAAGCATTAGTCACACCAACTTTTTTGTAATGTTTGAACCATTGTCAGCTTGGTCTATTTAGTGTGTATTTTGTGTCGATGAAAACGACTAGTATTGAATTTACAATGATGATGTCTGATGTAAGCTTGTTCAAGTTGTCAATGTGTGTTTGTTGTGGGTTGGACAAAATAAAAAGTATTTTGACAGATCTCGTGCGTAGAATAAACATGATATGTTTTGTTGTTTGCCGGCGTTTTGTCTTAAATATAAGTATTTAGGTATATTAACGATGGCATTTTGTGTGAAATATATTTTGTTAATTGATGCCTAGAATGTGTTAAGTGCATGGTGTGAATCTGAGTTTACAGACTACCCTGTAACAAATGTACAAACTACTCTCTTAAGAAATGCGAAGATCAGCCATAATATTGTGATAATTTCGAATTACAATTCTGGAGTACATCATGTATTGTCGGATATAGTCTGTTCAAATATGTTAAAACAAACTACACTGTAATTCCCTGTAAATCATAAAATACAAACTACTCTATGACAAATTACAAACTACTCGCGCATGAAATGTGAAAACAAGCTATTATACTATGGTAATGCTGAATTACTAAATTCTACTACTAAGCTATAAATCAGAAAGTATAAACTACTCTGTAATAAGAATACAAACTACTCTCGCAAGAAATATGAAACTACGCTATTATACTGTGTTAATTACGAATTACAATTCTGGAGTACATCATGTATTGTCGGATATAGTCTATTCAAACATGTTAATAACAAAATACCTTGTAACAATAAAACAAACTACACTGTAATTCCCTGTAAATCAGAAAGTACAAACTACTCTGTAACAAATTACAAACTACTCGCGCAAGAAATGTGATGTTCAAGCATGTTAATAACATACTACCTTGTAACAATAAAACAAACTACACTGTAATTCCCTGTAAATCAGAAAGTACAAACTACTCTGTAACAAATTACAAACTACTCGCGCATGAAATGTGAAAACAAGCTATTATATTGTGGTAATGCTGAATTACTAAACTGTACTACTAAGCTATAGATCAGAAAGTATAAACTACCCTGTAATAAAAATACAAACTACTCTCGCAAGAAATGTGAAACTACGTTATTATACTGTGTTAATTCTGAACTACTACACTGTACAAGCAAGCTATAAATCAGAAATTACAAACTACCCCGTAAAAAAAATACAAACTACTCTCGCAAGAAATGTGAAACTAAGCTATTATACTGTGTTAATTCCGAACTACTCTACTGTACTACTCTGAAATCCAAACTATAACGAAATATGATTCTGGATTACAAACTACTTTTGCTGGATCATTAAATCGAGAAAGTAATATAAATTGTGCAGAAATTATATTACTTCGAAACACTGAATATGAAATCCAATGTTTCCCATTTAATTACAAACTCATCCGAAATAACAATACTATTGGTCTTCGATGTTTGTAGAGTATTACGAACTATGAAACTGTAATAATAAACTACTCTGTCTGGGTTGTTAATTGGATAACGAAATAGATGGGCAATAAATTTACAACGAATTTCTTTGAAATTCTGAAACAATCTCAAATCCTAATCCTGGTGAACTCCATATAAGCTACCATATTACACACCCATAAGAGCCATTTTCCACGTGAATTGCAAACTATATCGAAAAATTAAGAAACAATACGAAACTGTTTTGCGCACATTTTCTTTAAACAAAATTTTCGTTGTTAGAAAAACAAAAATGCAACTCCCAATTAACTTAAACGAGCACAAGCTGCGATTGAACGGGTGTGTTTATCCCTCCAAACTCAATGACATACTTGTTTTCAGAAAATCGTGAAAAAGTTACAGGCCATTATATATTTCGGAATCGAGCAAGTACGTAAGATACTAGTCATAATGTATCATGATGTTTACGAACTAAAAAAACAGAAGAAACTTACGAATTAAAGTAGCAAACTGCATTAAGTAGAGTTTGAAATCCTAATTTTGCAAACCACTCTGATATTTTGGAATTGGTTAAATATCATAAAATTACAAACTTCAAAAATAGCAAACTGCGACTTGATTTTAGAGTTTGTTAAATATTGATTCCGACAGATTCTTGATAAGTCGTAGTGATAGTCATGTGGGGAAATAATTTTCAGTTGACACTCTACATAAAAGATGCCTGGAAATTCAGAAAAATCACGCTTGAAATCAATGAAGAATAACTTACTGTCTGTTTCCATTCTTAAAACCCACGCCGTTCAGAAGAACAATCAAGGTATGGGTTATGTAATACTCGTCGCAACACAAATTCATGAGTTGTGTTGCAGATGAAAAACTCATCGAAAAATGGAAAGAAACTTGTTTTCAGACGCGTGAATCATGCTCTATGTCATGCAGATTGCTCCATCTTCTCTTCTTTCCATCGTTGTGATTTAATTGATTGTTCACATATTGGGGGCAGATTAGTCAATATATTATTTATTTTTGAATTATACATTTGTACTTTATGGGAATAAAAAGATTTGGAGGATTGTAAGGAATATTAATTCTATGCTACATGACTATTTGAGAATTTTCCAAAAAACGAATATATATACTTTGAAAAAAAAAATGCTATCGAGATTGTCCCTTTAAAATCAATATTTTCTTAATAAGTACCCATAGATAGATGCAATCTGTAAAAGGAGAAGTGTACATAGTACAGTCATAGGAAGGTTTTTATTTAATTTTTTGAATTAGAGTGAACCCTAATGGTAATTTTTACAAATTAATCACATACATATATGTATATATTTTAGCAAATTAGCTCAATGTCATAGGAAATCAACCAAAGGAACAGGCTCTATGCCCGCCAAATCACCTTTTTCTCTAGTCAGAACATACATCATCGGTTCCAGGCACAGAACCAAGCAGTTTGTATGTTCTTATTCCTCATTTCCTCAATGCAACCCTCAAGTTTATCACTCCGCTCTCATTAAAAATGGCTCAACCCATGTCCTACAAGTTGTTAACTATCTTCTCTTCCTTTACCTAAAAACTTCTCATTCTACTGATCATGCAAGGAAGCTGTTCGACGAAATTCCTCAAAGAGATGTCAAAACTTGGACGATCCTCATATCGGGCTTTTCTCGATACGGGCTCCACCGGATCGCCTTGGATTACTTTACTAAGATGCAGAATGAGGGTATGGTTGCTCCCAACGCCTTCACTTTATCCAGCGTGCTCAAATGTTGCGCTTCTGTTAATAACGGGCTTCTAATCGGAAAATCAATTCATGGCTGGATAATCACAAACGGGATCAACCCGGACGTCGCATTGCAGAATGCTGTTCTCGATCTTTATGCTAAATTCAGTGTTTTTGATTACGTGAAAAGATTCTTCGAGATGATGAGCGATAAAGATTCTACTTCTTGGAATATAGTCATGGCTAATAAATTAAGTAACGGTGATATTAGTGAGATTCTTGAGTTCTTCTATAGATTGCCGATCAAGAGCGTTTCGAGTTGGAATACTATCATCGATGGGCTTTTGCATCGTGGGTTCGATAGAAAAGCGCTCGATCTTCTTTACGAGATGGTGAAAGATGGGCCAGTTTTTGATAGGGTTACTTTTTCGATATCGTTGGTTTTGGCATCTTCGATAAAGTGTTTGGAGCTCGGGAGGCAGATTCACGGCCATCTGCTTAGGGTCGGGATAAACGGAGATTCGTTCGTAAGCACCACGCTTCTCGATATGTACTGTAAATGTAGAAAAATGGATAAGGCTCTCTTGATTTTCCACGAATTGAAAAACGATGATGATTTAACGGCTCAAACTGTTTCTTGGAGCACGATGATCGCGGGTTATGTTCAAAATGGCATGATAATAGATGCCTTAGTGTGTTTCAACTCCATGATGCACGCGCGAATCGAGGTGGATTTGTATACTCTCACTACTATTGTTGTTGCCTCTGCTAATACGGCTCGTTTGGAGCCCGGCCGACAGATACACGCACATACGCTTAAATCGGGACACGGGCAAGATATTTTCTTGTGTTCGTCCTTGATCGACATGTATGCCAAATGCGGAATGTTGGACGATGCCTTGTCGTTTTTCCAAAAAACCCGGGCTAGAAATATCGTGCTTTGGAGCGCGATGATATCGAGTTACGCGATGCATGGGTTGGGAAATGAAGCAGTTCAATTATTTGAGTTGATGCGAAATGAAGGTATAAAACCAAATAAAGTGAGTTTTGTCGGGATTTTAACAGCGTGTAGCCATGCGAGTTTAATTGAAGATGGGTGCAAGTATTTTAAGATGATGAGAGATGAGTATGATATCCAGCCTGGCGTTCAACATTTCGTTTGCATGGTCGATCTTTTTGGCCGAGCGGGTCACTTGGAGGAGATCAAGGGTTTTGTGAACGATAACGGGATACATGATTTGAGGGAAGTTTGGAAAGCGTATTTATCTTGTTGTTGGCTTCACAAGAATGTTGAGATGACGAATTGGGTCTCCAAGAAACTGATCGAAATGGACCCACACGAAGCGGATTCGTATGTTCTCGCGTCGAACACTTACTCGGCTAACCATGTATGGGAGGAGGCGGAGAAAGTTAGAGGGTTGATGGTGGAAAGGGATGTTAAGAAACTTCCTGGTCAATCTTGGATCTAATTGTTGTAGAATTTTTTTTTTATATAATAATAAAATTGGAGTATTTCGGATTCAAATCAATCATTTATGTTTTTTTATACTCAAATTTCAAATCTCCATAATTTTTTCATTTATTTTAGACGAATAATATATCAAATTAATTTTCTCTCCGGGATCTACTCAAATTGTATTTACACAAAAAGAAAAGTACATATTTGAAAAAATAGTTAAAAAAATAAAAAAGAATGTTGTATTTTTTTAATTTAAATTAAATAGGTTAATAGGTGTGATTTAGGATTAAGATTTTAAAAACCTTATTTTATTTGTTTTAAAATGAGAACCCAATTCAATGTATTCAGATTAAAATATAAAAAAATGTTTTTCATAAAAGGTCCAAGGTTGGTTAGATTCAGTTATCTAGCAGACTGCTATATGCTCTTAGATTTCATTGAAAATCTGTGGTGCCACTGATATTTTAGGACCAGATATGAATTCTGCTCTCAAAGCAACCAAGAACAACCACAAATAAGCACTATTAGATTCGTGGTAACCACAATTTCGGGCACATTTATTCCCACAATAATAGGGTTCATAAGTTTTGCTTGTAATGCACTTGTTTCTGGTGGAGTCTTAACGTCTATCTGTTTACAAAATAAAGAGCGAAAAGTATAAAATCATGGAGTTGAAGAAAGTCTCACTAGTAGTAACAGGCTACATTATTTGGTTGCAAGAAACAGATTTAAAAATAAAAATAAAAATGCTGGGTTGGCTTCTCCTTGAAGAGAGGCAAGTAAAAAAAGGGGAGCCCACCAATTTGGAACTAACTGAGAGAGAAAGAAAATGTATCCCCAACAATACGTCTACATCATAATCTAGCAATCTAAGTCTGATTTGATCAAATTTATGTGTAGACAACATGCAACTCAGCTAATAATAATTTCCCAAGTCTCCTACTTTGCTGTCATCCAAAACTTTTAAGTGGATATTGACTCTCAATACTCTGTATAATTATAACTTCAAAATAAAGCCAATACTCAACATGTATATATATAGTATAACCAAACTCCATTCATCCAATACCACTAGATCACCTGTTTCAACATGAGGGACATAATGGAAAGATTTGTATTTCTTCCCTTCACCGCGGGTTGCATCTCCGAGTCCAGTATTCCGATTGTGATGCACCATACTAAAAGATCAAAGCTCGGTATGAATTCAACACCTACAAGTTCATCTCCCTCTCTCTAAACACTTTCAACACACACTACATTGCATGAACATTTTTTAAATTTTAATTTTTTTTTTGGTATGTGAAGGAACACATGAAGAGGAGAAGGAGGAAGAACGTGAATACGTGGATGATGAAGAGAGCTTGAAAGGCGCCCTTCCAAGATTCCAAAAGCTATTCAAGAATTTCAAGACTTTCTCTCAGTTATTTGGTAAGCCAGTAATAATATTTTTGTAATTTTAGGCCGGAAATGATTTTGTTCACACAAACCCATGTTATTATACATGCGTTCTTCTCCTCAAAAACTAAGATTAATCATCCAAACCATTACCAAAACTTCAAAAACCCATCTAATGAAGCTCAAATAATGTACTTTACGTATGACAATTGACTCTACTTTCCAAACCATATGCGTTGTAACCCTAGTTTAACTATCTGTTTTTCAGTGTACAAGGAGTTAGAACAAGAAATGGGGTTGGAGATCGGGTTTCCAACAGATGTAAAGCATGTGACTCACATAGGGTTGGATGGTTGCGCAACTTCTATATTCTCAACGAGCTGGAGTAATCTTGAGGAACCCGAGTTGATTAATCTCCACTCTTTTCCTTTGAAACAACTCGATCTCGCCATCGCATCAGATACCGAAACACCCAACGTGAAGAGGTTGCTTGAAACCAAACATAAATTTCATGATATGGCCATTGCACAATGAAGAGTGACACGAAGCTATAGATGCAATGTGAAAGTATATAAACATATTGCCAATCATATATTATCTCAAAGATTGTGTGCTCATGTATCTTATAACCATTTGTTGTGGGAATGGTTTGTATAACTGTGTGGAACAAACATCATAGTCCAGATACTACTTGATTTTTGTCCAGATCCATAGATGCATAGGAGAAATATACACACAAAATGAACATAACACCAAGAGTTACAGCTCTATGAACAAAAGTCAAAATGACAAAAATCAAACTCTTATAAAGAGACTTCTTAGCTAAAACCTCATACTTCTGCAGATAAATTCAGTTAACACTTGTAGAGGAGCAGAAATATCCTATTTTGGCTGCAAAATGGCATCTACAGGTGAAATACATAACATAACTACATATTTCTAGTCAATCAATTAATTGCCACACATAATAACGGCACATATTTATATAAACCAGAATTCCAGCTTCGTATAGAAGATGACTCATTGGTCAAGCACAAATACGAAAACAAATAAAAATAAATAAAGTATGGCAAGTCAGGTGAGTGAAATCATGTATGGAATTAATTCCAAGTGATTATTGCAGAATTGATTTTGCATCAGAGGCAGATTATAATAAAGAATCTAAACTAGTTGATTAAAGAAAAAGTCATATGGGCTTTGAATCTGGATCAGAGATGAATTTGTGGATATCTTGAATGAAATTAAAATGTGGCGGCCTATCTTGCTGCCTCACATACTTTTCCCCCATCGCCACACTAAACTCACTCAACCCTTTCTCACCACACCTCTTCCACAGCGCCTCCCCATATCCACGGTGCGCGAAATACGCCTCCACCTCCAGCACCGCCTCTCCTCCGCCGCCTTCCGCCGCCACAGACACAGGCAGTCTCTCGTAGTGTCCTCTGTCGAGTCCCTCCAGCTCGTCGAGTCGGGCTAGCCCGGGGCCCGAAGACACGGAGTAGAGCTCCCCACGGACGCGTAAGCCCGATCCGGGGAGGTTGATCAAGTAGGGGATGCCGTGGGGCCCGCACACCAGCGGGAATGCTTCGACGGTGGTGTGGGGGCCGAGATAGGCGGCGTCGCGCGTCCCGACCAGGTCCTCCAATAACTTGTGGTTGTAGATTCCGTGCTTAAGGGTACCGTAGACGAAGATCAGGCTGACGTCATCGCCTCCGACTCGACCCTCTCCTCCACCCGGCATGGCCAAGCACAATCAATTTGGGAATTGTTTAAACTGAAGGTTTTTTCCGTTTAGGAAAAGGAAAAGTAAACAAAATCCCGGTTATTAACTTTGGCAAAATAAAATAAATAATACAAATTTATTTAGAAATTAACAAAATAATACAAGTGTAACAAAAATAAAAAAAAATAGATTGACGTCGAAGGAAAACACAATTAGTGTGCATTCGTCAACAAGCAACTGATGAAAGACAATTTAGATATTTGTTATTTTTATATATTATGAAAACATGTATTTGAGATTCGTCAACAAGCAACGAAAGACAATTCAGGTATTTGTTATCTTTATGTATTATGGAAACATGTATTTGAGAGTCTTACAAAATCTAATCTTCATCGTCTACTTTGTATCTTCTTCTTTTATATTTTTCATTTTACACGTTATCAGTACGAAACTCTAACCTGTTGAGATTGATCAAACAAATAAGCCTCCATAACCAAAGCAATAATTATACAATTTTTGTTAGTCGAAAATCTAACCGCGATGTAAGTTTGAAAAATCGTTTTCTCACGTTTCAACCGTTGGATCGCGTTAAAACTTTTACAGAACTTACAAGACTTTTTAATTATATTCTGAACGGTGGAGATTGGATTCGAAGATACGTGGAAATATATATAAATTTTCGAATAAAGCAAATTTTGTTTTCGTAATTTTCTGTGCAGCGTTTTTAAAAATAAGATTTCGCAAGATCGAAACCATTAAGTCAAAATTTAGATATATTATTCCAAACATATACAAGTTCAATCTGAACAAGGGGTGTGCATCGGTCGGTTCGGTCGACCGAAGCGATCGAATATTGAAAACCGAAAAATCGAAAACACTGGTCATAGGAACCGAAACCGATCGAATCATATTGTACGACCGATTTTCAACCGAACCGAAAATTTGGTCGGTTTCGATCGATTAACCGAAATTGAGATGAAATTATTTTTTTCCCTGTTTTTCAGTTTTTTCAGTCAGATTGGAAAAGAAAATATAAAACTAAAAGACCAAATACAGAGACTTAATGCACAAAAGGCCAAATACAAAGCACAATGCAACAAACCAAATCTTGGAAGGATGGATAGTCTTTGCAACAAACCAAATACAAAACACATAGCAACAAAACCAAATACAAAGTATCAATGAGATGAATCCATAGTTCATTCATACATGTTAAAATACAATCCAACAAACCACAGTCCACTTGAAATTAAAATTAAAATTAAAATATGACAAAATATCCAAGTCCACAATCCACTTGAAATTAAATTATATTTTACCATCTTTCTCCACAGTCCAAGTCAACAGTTCACAGTCCACTTCAATTGCAACATCAAAAATTAAATTTCACCATCTTTCTCCATCATGAACATAAAATTTCAACAGCAACCATCAGCCCCATTCCTCCAAAATACAATTAATAATAATAATAATAATAAGCAAAATAAAAAAATATAATATTCACAATTCAAAGCATATGGTCAGATGCTGGTAAAAAATAACATTATCAAGTTTATGTTTGAAAATAATTTTTTTTATTAAACAAAGTCTAAAAAATATCAAAATTCAAATCTTAATTCTTAAGTTTCTCAAAGGTCTGCAATCTTTATCATATTCATAAATAAATAAGAATTAGAAAAAATAAATAAATGGAGGGTACCTATACAGAAAAATAAAATTTAAATACCTGATTTTACAATCCAATTTTGATACTTTATTATGTTTGTCCGATTCCCACGACTGGCAAATCTGAAATACACAAGTTACAATTCAAATTCTTAGAACTTAGACAAAAATAGACAACATAATATTATATACATACATACATATATATATATATATATATATATATATATATATATATATATATATATATATATATATATATATATATATATATACTCGATTGATATACTTATCATCTCATAAAATTAATACCTTTCTCAAAAATCTCTAGCTCATCCAATTGTTCTTCAACACTGTCGAGAAGATCTTCATTTCGAAGCTAATCTGGTGAACATATCAAAGCTTCAACAATTTTTGGAGTTAAAGAATTCCTAAATCGATCAAGTATCCTCCCGTCGGTACTAAATGTAGACTCTGAAGCAACGGTTGATATTGGAACAGACAACAGATCCCGAGCCATTTTTGAAAGAATGGGAAATCTTTCAGAATTCACTTTCCACCACTTAAGCACAACAAGATTTTCAGACCCCTCTACGACATCCTCGTTCAAGTAAATTTCTAACTCTGATTTCTTAGTTGAATAATCACCACTCTCTAGCTTTTGCCTTCTATACTTGGCTTTCAAAAATGAAGATGGTTTGCTACCAACACTTTCAGAATCAGAAATACTACTCACACTACCCCCTGAATTTGCGATACTTACACTAGAACTTGATTCATTTCCCGACTGATATTTATTTTGTACTCTTACAATAATTCAACAAGTTCACTCTTCACATTTTCAAGGATTGTATCACCCTTTTCAACCCCATACATCTTACGTAAAGAGTAAGCCATGTACTCGTACTTATCTCTTGGATCAAAAACATTGGCTCAAAAAATAATTTTATTCGTTTTTTCTGACTCTCCCCAATATTTTTCAAAATTTGATTTCATTGAGTCACCAAAGTCCTTCACCATGAAATCTTCACTTTTTTTCCATCATTTAAAACACAACACAAATCACTTATCTCACTAAAAAATGTATTTTAAGTGACATACGAAGAACCAGAAACCCGCAAAGTAATGTCATAAAAATACTTCAATAAATCACATACTTTGCGAGCACAAGACCAATCATAAGAAGTTGGAACTTTATCTGCTCCTAAATCACTTACAAAACAAGTTTCTTAACTCTCATACCTTTCAAATGCCTTTTCAAATTTCACAGCCGTGCTTAGCATTAAATAGACAGAATTCCACCTTGTTTTCACATCTAGACACAACAGGCTCTTACTTTCAATCCCTTCCCATTCCACACTCTTTAAATTTTTTAAGTCTAGCAGGGGAATATCTAATGTACCTAACTGCCTTTCCAATACGCTTCACACAAGGTTTTACATCTTTCAAGCCCTCGGTAACAATCAAATTAATTACATGTGCAATACACCTCATGTGAAGGTATTTACAATTCGCAACACAATCCCCCCAATTCAACATTCTTTTTTTTCAAAAACTCCACAGTCGTATCATTTGAAGTGGCATTGTCAACAGTTATGGTGAACACATTCTTTAACCTCCACTCAAGAATACAAGTTTCGAGTGCTTTACCAATATAATAACCTTTATGGCTAGTGACAGGGACAAAATTCAAGATTCTTTTGTGCAAATTTCATTCATTATCAATAAAGTGAGTTGTAATGCACATGTAATTAATCTTTTGTAATGAATTCCAAGTGTCTGTTGTAAGACTGACTCTTTGGCAAAAAAATTTCAAAAAGGATTTCAATCGTGATCTCTCACTCACAAACAAATCATAACAATCCCGTGTAATCGCCCAAATAGAAGGAATCTTAAAACTAGGGCATGCTTTACTCATAACCCTACGAAACCCTCTGCCTTCCACAAACTTAAATGGTAACTAATTAATAATGATCATGTGTGCAATCGACTCTCTAATTTCACCGTAATCATATTTCCATGTAGTTAAAGTACTCAACCCATAATTCACCCCAGATTTACCCTCCTTTTTTTGCTGTAAATTTAATAACGTTTGACCACTTTCTAAGTCTTCTTTGCAGGTAGTCATGTGTGCAAGAAGAGTAGATGTACCATTTTTTTTTTGGGGTGAGATGCATATTCAATTTTGCAAATTCTGCACTTGACTGATATCAAATTACCAACCTCGTCTTCGAGCCTTTCAAACTGGTCCCACGCTTTAGATCTTGGTTTCCCAGTTTTACTTTTTTTTTGATGCAGGTACAGCAGGTGCAGCAGCTACTGATGGGCCATCGATACAATTCGATACGACTTCAGGTGGGGTTGGTCCAGACGGGGTCGGGGTATTGCTACTCCCGCCTACTTCGTCTTGTGGGCTTGAGCTTGACATCTGCACGTAAATAAAAATAATAGAATAAAATGATAAATTAATACCACAATTAACGATTTACTAAACCAATTGACAGAGTCGACGATGAGAAGCAAAGGCAATGAAGAGATATACAACAAGCATATGGTCAATATAAAACCGAGAGAATCATTTATAGAAAAATAAACACAGAGACTTAAGTTAACCTCAGTTCCCTTCATTGGAATATCCAGATTCCTCATCCTATTTTTCAGATAACACACAAATACGAAGATAATCACACGGAACAAGTGAAATAAATACACACTAAAAATAACCTCAGTTTCCTTCATTGGAATATCCAGATTCCTCATCCTATTTTTCAGATAACACACAAATACGAAGATAATCACACAGAACAAGTGAAATAAATACACACTAAAAATCACCTGCCAAAGTATACCTCGATCCGCCATCAGTGTAACGCCCCAGGATCGCCCTACAGACTTGATGGTTAGCCCCACTGTACCGACACGAGTCTTTTAACCTCAGTTTCCTTCATTGGAATATCCAGATTCCTCATCCTATTTTTCAGATAACACACAAATACGAAGATAATCACACGGAACAAGTGAAATAAGTAACACACTAAAAATAACCTCAGTTTCCTTCATTAGAATATCCAGATTCCTCATCGCTACTTTTTCAGATAACACAACAAATATGAAGATAATCACACAAACAAGTGAAATAAATACACACTAAAAATCACTTGGCAAAGTAATGCCTCGATCCGCCATGCAGTGTAACGCCGCCAGGATCGCCCTACAGGACCTGACGTTTTAGGGCCGCACTGTACGCCGACAGCAAGTCTTTTTATAGCGCGTTTTGTCCTCACTCACGGCGCACCCCTGGAAAGACTTCCCAGGGGGGTCACCCATCCTAGCCTCTCTACTCCAGTTCGGAGCACACTTAACTTTTGGAGTTTCGATGAGAAGGCTTTATAGAAAAGAAGATGCCACCTTGTTGGTATGAGTTTACCAATCAAATCTATTGAGGCTTTCCTAGGTAGTCCTCATAATTTGGGGTGTTACAAGATTCTAGAGGTGGCTCGCTACGGGTTCAAGAGTTGTAACCATAGGCTATCCCGATCTTGGGCTCCCTCTACTGGGGCCTTCTACTCCAGTCCGAGCACACTTAACTTTGGAGTTTCGATGAGAAGGCTTATAGAAAAGAAGATGGCACCTTGTTGGTATGAGTTTACCAATCAAATCTATTGAGCTTTCCTAGGTAGTCTCATAATTTGGGGTGTTACAAGATTCTAGAGGTGGCTCCTACGGGTTCAAGAGTTGTAACCATAGGCTATCCCGATCTTGGGCTCCCTCTACTGGGGCCTTCTCCCTCACGGGCTTTCCAAACGTGTTGCAACCTTGTCCCGTATAGCACTTAGTTCCCGATTTTTCGACTGGCAAATAGCTCTGTTACCATTTGTAATGCCCCAAGATCGTCCTACAGACCTGACGGTTAGCCCCACTGTATCAACACGAGTCTTTTTATAGCGCGTTTTGTCCTCACTCACGCGTACCCTGGAAAGACTTCCCAGGGGGTCACCCATCCCACCTCTACTCCAGGCCAAGCACGCTTAACTTTGGAGTTTCAATGGAAGGCTTCCAGAAAAGAAGATGCACCTTGTTGGTATGAGTTTACCAATCAAATCTATTGAGCTTTCCTAGGTAGTCTCATAATTCGGGGTGTTACAATCAGTACCACTCAGAATCAAATAAAAGAGATTCCAGGAACAGAAGATAAATTAAGAATTAGCATACACAAAAATCCTAACACACCCAACTAAGCTTAAGCATATAAAAAAAAGTTGTAAACATCATACAATAGGCAAAGCAAGAGCAATCACTTCATTTATTTTTTTTACTACTTGTAAACATTACCTAAAAGCAAACAGTACCAAAAAAAATAATATTTTCCAATTAAGAGCTGAGGTCTTCTTATTAAAAACACAAGACTTCACATCAAAGCAATTCCAAATCGCAGTTGCAGTTCAATAGAAACAAAAAACAGAAAGCTCACACAACGTTACGAAGAATTCAACAAAACCGAAACTCACCTTCAATTCAATTCCATGAATGTAAGCAAAAGAAAATTTAATCAAGTTCAGATGCACAAACGCGGCATTACACAACTTAATTTGAAAATACGAAAATCAATACACTTTCAAGAGTTCTATTATTCTATAGAATAGTGTTATTAACAAACAAATCCAAATCAATACATAAATCAAACATAAGACAAAATCCCAAATTCCCATTATTATCATCAATATAAAATCTTCATTTCAATTCAGTGAAAATTCAGATGAGGTGATCACTAAATTAAACAGAATATCTAGAAATCACAAACAAACCAACAAAATAAAACATTGATCGAGTACTTATTCATCCTTATAATTATATAAATTCTCCAGATTATTATTATTAATTTAATCTCAAAGCTTAGAAGGCAAAACAACCGAACCTTTCAACCCACAAACCTCCGGATACAAAGCCTTCCTAATTCCGACATATTTAGATTTTGACTTTAAGCTTGGGCAGGAACTACACAAGTTCTTATTCTTTTTTATTAGTATTTTTGTTCTCTTTCTGCAATTTATAATCTTAAACCCCTGAGTCTATCAGAAACTACGTTTAGTTGCTAATATTATTATTTTAGTAGTTTATATTTTATAATGCTTACCCCACCCCCCACCCCCCACCCAAAAAAAGGAAGAAGAAGTCAGAAACACAGAAGAAATAACGAGACTCGACATGCAAAATCAATACAAATTAAAAATCAGTTATAAAGTAAAACAAAATTGTTTGGCTTAAGACCCCAACTGAATCTAGCAATTAACATGGTTTAGAATCGAAAACCAAGCAGGGCAATTAGAACATTGGTTGACTTTAACTACAGAACCCAACCCCCGATTATCAAATAATGATAGTTAATACAAGAAATCAATCAATAGTGGAGGAGAAGAAAAATAAAATGGCAACAGTTTGACCTGGAAAAGTTAGGAAGAAATGGAAGATTGGAGGAGGCGGTGCAATGAATCGAGCCCGCAGATGGAGCCGTCTTTTATTGGGACCTCATCAGTTTGGAGGAGAAGATCACGGGACGGCGGAGGGCTACAGTGGCAGAGGACCGGTCGGTCACCGGAGATTGAGTTGTGGCGAGGGAGATAATTTGGGGCTAGGGTTTTCTTTCGCCGCTGTCTGTTCTGTTGTGTTTTGGTTTTGCACTTTCACGCGGCCCAGCCTTTGGCTGTTTTTAATATCTAATTTATATATATATATATATATATATATATATATTATATATATATATATATATATAAATGATTGGGTTCAAATGAGAACCCCGTCATTATATGTGAACCTAGGGACTAATCCTGACCTTAGATCTAATATTGCACAGTGCAATTATATGTCCAGGTTCATTGTGCTTTTTACACAGTACTGTAGTGCTAAAATCAGTCCAATTTTTTTAATTTAATTATATATATATATATATATATATATATATATATATATATATATATATATATATATATATAATGTATAATGGTTCGGTCGGTTCGATTTCTTTGGGTTTGGAAAACCCAAAACTGAAACCGACCGACAAAACTGATTAATTGAGGAATGTAAACCGGAAACCGAACCGAACTGTATTTTCGGTCGGTTCGGTTTTTGGTCGAATTTTGCACACCCCTAATCTGAACAGTGGAGATTTGAATATAAGGTCTGAAGAATCCTATAATGGATTTTGAATAAAGCTGATCCTGTTTCCTGAGACTGTTCGCCTAGCTTTTTTTAAAATTATATTATGTCCAATCCAACCGTTGGATGGAGCTGGATTCTGGAAATAATATTTACAAGATATATTGGTTAAATCTGTATGGTGGAGATCGAGTTTGAAGGTCTATGTCATCAGAGACATATCGCGGACAAATCTATTTCAAAAATAAAATTAGGAAAGAATCGTCTATTTCCTCCAAGGTAACTCGAATTACCCTATTATTTATTAAATGAAACTAATAAATATTTATTTATATGGATAAATGGCATGGTATATATTATTGTGCATTCATATATAAAGTATGTATATTTATGTTATCTATGATATTATGCATGCAACGAAAATATGAAACTTTGCAATACTTTAATGATATTCATAGAGTACATAGTATATTATTACTTATGCTCTTAGATGACTTCTGATTTGGAAATCGTAAATAAAGTTATTTACATGATTAGATGAGAGATTGATCATGATTTTGCCAATATGTTTAGTTAATCATGAATTTCGGTGAATTGATAGATTCGTGTATGTTGATAATTCTCGATGGATTGATAAATTCATGTATGTTGGTAATTCTCTTCAAGTTGATTTTATAAGCTACTTTCAATGTATGCGTTATTAATTGTACATATTTTCATGATAAAGTTCATGAACGATAAAGAATTGTATAAATAAGTCTTGTGATAAAGTAAATTCACATAATATCAAAGAAAGGTTATGACATATATTCTTCAAATTCATTATCTAAAGAAATTGATTATAACTCAATCGAAAATTTAATATACTCAAGAAAAAAAATTGAGTACTACCATCATTGGTTTGATGTGGAAACTAGAAGAATTACAATTTCATTATAACACCAACCCAACTGACAAAGAAATGTCAAACTAAGTCAAAGTCAATTCTCTAATAAATTTGAGAATTCATATTGACCCCAGTCTTACATTGGAAATATATTTAGTTACAAAATTTCAATGAACTTTGGGATATGCCCTAATTGAGTATTTGGAGAATTTAATAAAACAATACTTCCAAGCCTAAGAATTTAGTGAAAAGAAATTTGTTTGTTTGCTAAAAAGGTCAATGACTTTGATATTTTGCGACTAAAAACATGTCTAATCATATGTGGAAAAAAAAGTCATTTTAAATGACAATACGTAATTGAGAGATATGATCTCACACTATTTTTCTTTTTCACTTGAGCAAACATACTGATGCACTTGTATAATATTAATTATGATAGTAAGTCATTGAGAAACATGACATTATTTTTCATAACACCAATGTTAGACCTCCGGATAAAGAAGTTTCTTGAGGCTAACCAAAATCGATATGAATAGTGAAAATAATCTCAAAGTAAAGGGGAAGAGACATGTTGATCTCAAAACTTATTTTGAGTTAGACTTACGTGATGTGGCCTGATTAAAATTAATTATTATTTTTGACTTATTGGTAAATTCTGCATTTCATTCTGAAGCATTGAATATAACTGAGTTTATTTACCACACATTCACATAAAGGGTTCAGGAGTAAACTATTAGATATAACGTAACATATCTAGCAAATAATATAAAATATTAGAATGAAAAGTATTTCGTTCAAATATCTCTGAAGAATATGAGAATATATCGAGGAATATACAATTATTCATTGAATTGATGTTTATATGTGAAAAAGTCTTGATGCCTAGTGGCACATTGATTAAAGTCATAAAAGCTCAGGATGGACCAAGAGTGAAATGAACCTTGTTAAGTTTGATGATATTCATGTTGATGATTATCATTACGAAATACATTATGAGAATGGAACTATACCTTTAATTTATGTGAAAGAAATCACGTTTTAGAATCAAACTAGTAATTTCACTTTACTACTTTTTGATTATTGAATCATAAGATATGACCAACAAAGAACTTTTTGACACTGACTCATTCAAGTTTTGACACGAATGGTATGAGTTCTTTGGTCATCGTGATATGATGATGCATATTATAAGAAATTAACATGAACATCTTTTATTTTGAGTGAAAAACAAAATGAGATAAAACTTGATGCACAGTATAGTGTCGAACTAATGTTGTTCAATTACAGCTGGTGCATTCTAAAGTACTAGGAGCACTGCATACATTCATATCTCAATGATACATCACTCATTTACTAGGAGCACTGCATACATTCATATCTCAATGATACATCACTCATTTTTTCAAAACTTATTCATTAGCAAAATTATATGATTGAGACCTGCATAAGCTAATGATACAAAGTGGGATGGGATTATTCACCGGAAGAGTAGGTGAAGGTAGACTTAGCAATTACCGACTCAAGAGCAATAAATTCAGGTCGGAGGGTGGGATGGGATAATTCACCGAGACAAGTGGTTCCACGTGATAAGTAATAAGAGGATCGTGAGGCGGCGATGGAGTAGGACAACCGGGTCCCGCACAAGGAGGAGTCGGGCCCAGGATAGACATTTGAGCAATTTGAGCCTTCAATGTCGCAATTTTCGTAATCAACTCAAACTCCTTGGATGATAAGGGTGGAAACACCTCATGAGCATGTGTTGGTGGAGGAGATTTTGGCTCTTCAAGAGTATTCATTATCTCCATACGGGCCGGAATTCGGTGGCGTATTCAGATAATATTGTGGATCATCATAGCCATACGGGCCGGAAGTCGGGGCTTGCAAGTTCGGATAAGAATTTGGAGCTTGCACGTTCGGATAGGAATTTGGAGCTTGCACGTTCGGATAGGAATTTGGAGCTCCATAACTACCCAAGAAACCATTCACGCCCGAGAAACTATCAAACCCGACATGGTTTTCACTATGCCCTCCCATGCTGGGTTGCCCATAACCAAAACCACCATTGGCAACGTGGTTTGCACCATGCCCTTCCATGTTTCCAAGGCCATTATACACCATTCCATTCCCAATATGGTTTGCACCATGCCCTCCCATGTCGGGAATATATCCATCAAAGCTAGAAGCACCTAACATACTTAACAAAAACGTCAAATAACAAAGCAAGCTAAAAACACAATGAAACTACAATCAAATCGAAAGCTTTAAACAAGCCGAGTCGAAATGTCGCCATTTTGTTTGAAGAGTTTTCGTGGTGTTGAAAGTATCAACGGGTTCATTGGGTTGGTATTATCGGAAATCGACTCGATTGAAGGAATCAATATGTTTCAAGCTTTGAAAATTGAAAGAAAATGAAAATAAAGCAATTAAACTAACTAAACTAAACTAGAAATTGAAATTGCATGTTGGTCGGATGCCTCGATCGTGTGCCTCAATGTGAAAATGCAAAGCAATAATAAAAATAAGCAATAAAATGCAATGTTTCACCAAGTACAAGCATGCAAGCACAATGTACAACTATGCATAAAAACTCAAATAAGGTAAATTAGCAAAAACCGAAAGCATGAATAGAAAGATCAATGAAAACTGACATCAAAGTTTAAATTTGTATGGAAAATAACAAGCAACGAAGTGTAGATCTAAGATTAAGCATGAAACAAAGCATGAAAATTAAATTGCAAATAAAGCATGTGAAAAACTCAAAATCAAGACGCTCCAAGACCCAATTTATGATCTAGATGTGTCACTCATCTAGATTCCATAGCCAATTCTTAAGATCTAACATGAATTCAAGGTGCTAAGACAAAAAAGCATAAAATGAAGAACAAGCATGGAATTAAAGCATAAAACATGAAATTGAAAGGAAACTTACTTGAATTAAGAAATGAAACAAGCTTGAATTTAATTGCATCAAAAGAAAAAATCCAAGGGAGTACTTGGATTCATCTTGAGCTTACAAACCCAAGGAAAAGCTTGAAAATTAAATCTAGAGAGAGAAAATTATCCCAAACCCAAGCTTGGGTTGGGAGGAGGTGTTTTCTTTACAAAATGAGAGTAGGGTCCTACTTATAAGAGGTTTAAATGGGTTTTTATGGGTCAAATTGGGCTTTAAGGCTTGAAATTCCCGGGTTTGACCAAGTTTGACCCGGATTTGCCCTTTTGGTGAGCTCTAGCGAGTGCTGGGCGCTGACGCTGGCGAGTGCTGGGCCCTGGCGAGCACTGGCTAGCTCTGGCGGGCGCTGGCAAGTGCTGGGCGCTGGCGCTGGCAAGTGCTGGGAGCTGGCGCTGGCTAGTATTCCAGAATGTTATGCATTTTACACCTTCAACGCCTTTACCTATAAAATAGGGATTTTGAACATAAAAACTCAAGAATTTCACCAAACCTCATATTAATTGAACCCATTTAACCAAATTAAACATTAAATCAAAAAGAAACATAGAAAACAATAAAATAAGGAAATCAATCGAAAAACCTAACAACTCCTGACTAAAAACTACTCAAATCAACATAAAATCCTAATTAAAAATACGAGAAAAATACCACAATTACATGCAAAACAATTGGTCAAAGTGAAGATATAAGGAAAGATCAATTTCGTCATGGGAATGACAAAGAACTGGTGGGAGCTGAAATTTCCTTCCTATGTACAATATGCGCATTATTGTACCATTACTAATACACTTGACCAAATATTACTTTCTCAAAATTTTTATCTTGATTTAACTCAAGAAAGCGCAATGTCACTAGAATGGAATCAAAATGTACTTTGATACGTAAAAAAAACCATTGGCGCGAGTTTATTTTCCCATTCATAAATATAATTGGGACTACCGATGGACTTGTAATCCCTAAAGAAAATGTTGAGTTTACTTCCTACTGTGAAATACCAAATAGTATCGTTGACGTTGGTTACTCATTCGATCCATGTAAAGAGATTATTATCATACATGTAGTAGTTCGTGATTATCAATGGTAAATATTATGACCATTCATATATATGATAATAGTGGCGTGAACTCTATCACTGGAGAAAATGTGATAAAACGAGTAATATCACCACAACTCTTCTACATCCAACAACTATGCACTTTCTCAAGAATTAAGTAAATTGAGGAAGTGGAGACTTTCAAAGTTCTCTTGATAGATGTAYATATCARAGAGAGGTGTABACTTTAGGGGGAGTCTCAACATAGGTGTGTTGTGCTCTTTTTCCTTAGACCAAATTTTATTTTTCACATTGAGTTTTGTTACTTGGAAAGGTTTTAACGAGGCAACAATGAAACACCATTTCACTCTTTGACTTGGTACAAGAGGGAGTGTTGAAGGAAAAACACAATTAGTGTATCTTCGTCAACAAGTAACTGATGAAGGATAATTTAGGTATTTGTTATATTTATGTATTATGAAAACATGTATTTGAGACCCTATATAAAGGGAGTATTTGGTGAATAAGAGAACCCTAATTTCTACCGTCTCCATCGTCTACTTTGTATCTTCTTTTTTTCTGCTTTTCCTTTTACAATTGGGATGTTTTTTGTAATAACGTCCCACTAATAAAAGTAAAAATAAAAAATAAACGTTCAAAGTGAGACGCGTTTGGCAGCCGCGTCCCGAACAATTTTAGGAATTATGAGGCCAGAATGAAAATAATAATAATAAATATTCCCGACGCTGCCACATTTTGTAAAATTTTTAATTTCGGGACGTTGGTGGTAACAGGTTCCCGATTCAATTTACAGCAAAATAATATTATACGCATAGTTTATAGGCATGTTTCTTTTATTTATTATTTTTATTTAGAATTTTAAATTATATTTTCTAAATAAAATATATTTTAAAATTGTAAATAAAAATAATAAATAAAAGAAACATGTTGTAAAACTATCATTTCCCATAGAAATTATGTAAACAAGGGTCACACATTTTGTCTATTTTGTTTTTTTTCTCCAAATTCACCGCGGGCGGGAGGTACGCTGGTGCCATGTCAAATATTAAACAAGTAGTTATCTGAATTTTCAAACAAAGTATATTTTGAAATTTTAAATAAAAATAACAAATAAAAGAAATTTACCCGTAAAACTAGTTGTACAGTGGTGTTTTGTTGTATCATCTCCCTTGAAAATTGCGTGAAGTATTTTGTGTATTTGGGTATTTAAAAATTGACCTGTGACGTTGTCACTAGAACATGAATATTTATTATAATGGATGTGAAATTTTATCACAATGAACATGAATATTTTTTATCACAACGAATATGAACATATTTTTATGCATGTTACGTTTTCATAGATGTACATTTATCATAGTATAGATGAAAATTATCATAATAAATATAAAATCTTATTTTGACGAGGATGAACATATCCTTTAATATTGTACTCTCGGTGAATACCTCAATATATCAACATTAATATTTATCGTCACTATTATTCAAAAAATTCATTGTGAGAGGAAGCCTGAGGATACAAGGTACTCAACTTATCCTTATGAGCTCTGGCTAGTAAGCTTGGTGATTAGACTGACTCAAACAGACTCCCTATTAAACCTCATAAATTTCACTATCTAAAGTAATTTTCTCTATTTTTTTCAAACTCTCTATCTCATCTTACTTTATCAGACTCTTTACTTATGACACTCTATATTTTAAGGACTCCATATCCAATTTTACTCCAACAGACTCCCTATATATACACATTTTACCATATATGTTATTAAAGTAATACAGAGCCGACTTAAATAAAGGTAAAAAGAAAATAATAGGGAGTCAAAGTTGCTCCCTATATTTAGAGAGTATAAAGTATTAAAAAGGGGAGCTCTCTATTTTAGGGAGTCTATTGGAGCTATATTAATGTATTTGTCTCCCTAAAATAGTCAAGGAACTATTACAGGGAGGGTGTTGGAGATAGTCTTACTTCTGGGACCCATTTTTATGCCTTATCATAAAATAATAACTTCAAGATTTTCTAATTTATTTTAATATTTAAATAAATAAAAAAACTGAAAACCAAATCAAACAAAATTGATTAATTTACTGGTGTTTTAGACGCATATAAGAATAAGTACGGCTTCAAGTTTTTATTTAGTATGTTTTTCTAATTAATTTATTATTATTATTTTATTTTATTTTTTTGCAAAAAAAAAAATCGAAATAGCAACAATTAAGTAGGAAAATTAAACCCAAACTTATCACTTTGGTTTTGCGTTCAAAAAATTATTAAAATGATCAATTTCGTTTGATTTTTTTTTCAATATTCCTATTTGACTGAAATATTGAAAACGAATTAAAAAAAATTGAATTGAACTTATTATTTTGATATAGTAATCGATATGCATTCCAAAAAAGTACAAAAATAATAAGTTTAGTTTGATTTATTCTAAATATAATAATCACAAAAAATAAGTATTATAGTCATAATTATTATACTTATTTATTAATTATTTAAATCTGGTAGGTAATCCCCCCTATATTACTAATTGAGTCCCATTTGCATTTCCTACTTCCACGTGGAGCATTGTGTGAATTTCTTTTTGTCTTTGTCTATCTTTTTTAATTTTTTTTTTCTTTCTGTCTCTGTCTCTCTCTGTCTTTTTTATTATTTTTTTTCTTTCCCATTAATTCAGAGTAGAATAATAGTTTTACACATGACGCTTTAAACTATTTTTTTTTTCAATTTCCTTTCATCTTATTTGTATCTGCCTATCTTTTTTTATCTCTTACCCAATATTCACCTTATCATTTCTCTTTCTTGCATAAAATATTTCCTTTCATTAACAGAAAATATTTACTTTCATTAATGTGTTCAAGTGATTATCCAATATTATATATTTACTTTCATATCTTCGAGTGATTATCCAATATTATAAATGTGTTTAAGTGCTTTATTTTTTACATCCAATATTATAAGTGTATTTAAGTAATTTTTTACACTAATTCTTTGATTTATATTATGTTATTGACTTGATCGATGTTTCCATATAAATAGAAAATAATTTTGTTTTCTATATAAATAGAAACCATCCCTCTATTAACTAATTCTTTGATACTTTTTTTTAATTTATATTATTTGATCTAATATCAGTTTGTCAACTTGTTTCTAGATATTATTACAAAACTTTAACATTTTATTACATATTATCATAAAGTTCTATATTAATTGTTGTTTTCTATTGTATTTTATAAATTGTAATCTTTGACTGATATCTTTATACTTTATTTATTGAGATTACATATAATTAAGTTTGTAAAATAGGAAGGTCTATGGTTTTCAAAAYAAGGATCAGATTTACGATGTTGTTAATCAATGTTAACAATACGGGTTAACAACATCGACTAAAATAACATAAAGTTATGCAGCGGATATTAAAAATAGAGAACACGATTAAACAAATTCAGTTCACAAGTAAATACTTGTGAACTTGGGTGTACAAATTCGAAAACTATATTACTTTCACTTCACGTTCAATACACAATATAAAGTAATATATGAAAACTAAATATCAAGAAACTTGATACTAAATACTTGTTGCCGGAATAGCAAGATCTTCTCCGTTGGTCACGCAACTTCAAAGATCTTGTTTATCACGATCGTTGGCTCCAAGTAACTCTTATCGTGTTCTTCTTCTCTTGTGCGTCTTCCTTGYRTCAAGCGTGTGTTCTTCTCCTCAAGAAATCCGTCCGTGAAATTCTAATTAAAGAAACCGTGAACCAAGTGTAGGAATACCTATGTCTTAAATAGACAACTAAAAATCCTAAACTTGGTAAAATCCTAAAAACAAATCCTAAACACAATTTAGGAATAATTAAAGTCTTGTGCATAAACTAGAAAACATAATATTGACCTATATCTAGTTTCCTAACTTATTTTGTGCCCAAGAAAGGCAAATAACAAAATAGGAATTATTGCCAAGAATAAATTCCTCAACAATCTCCCCCTTTTGCCTTTCTGGACAAAACACTAAGACGCAAAACACAAATGAAAAAACTAACTCCCCCTAAGATAGAAAACTCCCCCTAAATAAAACACCCAATGTTGTTAACATGAAAACCAACATTACAAACCAACACAGTTTTCTCAAAACAAACAGAGTAAAGGAACTCAATGACTTCGAATCCTCTTCGACCGTCGAGGAGATGTCGAAGTTCCTTCACCACTCTTTTTCCTCTTCTTCTTCTCCCTTAGTTTCATCATCTTCTTCAAAGTCTTGTTGCGCGCCCGTATTCGTTTACGCCTCTTCTCTTGAGCAAGGCTCGCCAAAGCTTCGGCGGCAACAGCATCAGCATCAGCAGCAGCATTCTCAGTTCCGGCAACATCCTCATCCTCATCTTCTCCAGCAACACTTCCTCCCTCTGCGTTCGCGTCACTCTCTCCCCCTTTTTGATCAGAAAGGGAAAGGGCCTCCAACAACGAGCAACGAAGTGCCTGCAGCTTAGAAATCTGCACATCTATGGAAGCAACATGCGCACGCAGGAGCTGCGCAGAAATGCGAACCATGTTGGGATCGTCCGTCTCAACATCACTAGCAACATCGGCAGGAGCAGGAGCTTGCCACGGCAAATCGAGCACCCTTGCACCAGTGGTGTGTTGGCCTCGAAAAGCGAACCAATCCGCATCACCAGTGAGCACATCATCTGGGTGAATAAGAGAAGGAAAACAGAACGAGGCAGCCGACCTAGATGTGGCAAACTTAGTCACGATATCAAAAACATGGTGGCCGAAACTAAACTTAACTCCCTTCCCAAGCTTGAACAAAAACTGGGCCTGAGGCCGAGTAACAACTGTAGTGTTCCGGGAAGGGACCCAATTGCAAAGAGCCACCTTATGCATAATGGAAAACAAGGACGAGAGCCTAGTGCTCGGTAATTGCTCAAACCATGAATGAACCATCCCACCCGACAGAAAAGACACAACCTCATCCATATCATCCACAGAAAAATTACCCCGGTGCGTAGTGGTGCCAAACAAATCATCAATAAGGTCAGGGGTAAAGGCAAACACTTTGCCTCGCAGAAAAACCTTCCCATAGTTCACAGAACTTAGATCGGCAATTGATGGCAGCATATTGGCATAAAACTCAAGAACGATATCCCTAACAAAAGGAATGGCGGTAGAGACTGTGGAATACATACCATGGAAACGGAGATAGGCTATCAGGTTGTGGCGCTCAAACAAGTCGAACGGCACCTTTCTCTCAGCGATCAAATGTCGAGTTTGATAAACAACAAACAGCTCAGCAGCGTCAGCGGTTAAAAACTTCTCGGAGAAGGGATCTATATCCTCAATTTCTGGCGAAGGAGTATCAGTGCCAGCTGAGGATTGGGAATGAGCACAGGCAGCCGAGGAGGACTGCGCGGGGGAATGCGATGGAACAGGAGCAGATGCAGTGTGGGAGGACGAGACAGACTTGGAGTGACTCAATGATGGTAAAGGACTACCAACATGACTACGAACATCATCCTTGGCATCTGTCTTCTTTTTCTTCTTGTCCTTTTTGAGAGCAGCAAAAATCTCTTGCAAGGGCACATCCATTGAAGAGACAGGGGAATGTTCAAAGAGGCCTGTATCAAACTCAGGCGATTCAGCAGGAATTGGAGACGGCGGGGGAATGTCAGCAGGTGACTTGGCCGAACTGGTAACCTCACCAGTTATAAAATCCAGCACAGTATACGGAGGCGAAGAATACTCAGTAGCAAATGATTTGGGAGAGATCTTGACATTCGCCTGGCTCGGAGAAACATTGTCCTTTTTCTGGTTGGGTCTCCTGTCGGCTTTTCGTACGAGCTGCTTCCGACGAGTAAACCTCTTCTTCTCCGGCACACTGGGAGCAGAAGCAGACGGCGGCGTAACTCCGGCAATCGGAGCGGACGGCTCAAAATCATGATCATCGGGATCAGACTCCACGACAACATCTTCCTGGAGATTCATGTGTTCAATCGGCACGTGGCGACGTGGGCCTGCCTTGCCTCTTCGGGACCGCGGGCGGCACGACGCCGGGCGGTATGTTGCGCAGACGCCTGGACCGCTTTTAGGGTAGGATTCCCTACGCGGCCAAAGGTCTCAGCCACAAAAGCGAGGTCGGGGGGTTATCGACATCAATCTCATTCCCGGGCTCCCCAGGGAACACCTGAATAACCGGCGTAGCATCAATCGGCGAAGGAACAGGTACGGCGGCGAGAGAAACTGGTGCATGCAAAACAGGCGGCGATGATGATAGCGGTGGGCTTGAAGAGCTACCACCACCAATCTCTTCACGGATATCCAGGCCGCCTATTTTTGGATATGGCAACGGTATCTGGTCGCCGGAGCGGCGAACCTCCTCTGGTAGTTCAGGGACTGTCGGCGGGTGGAGAGCTAGACATCCTGCAAAATTTCACAGCACAAAAAAAAACAAGAGCAGTAAATTCGA
>BMAC01000626.1:450133-475129 GCA_014905375.1 Phtheirospermum japonicum | reverse complement strand
TGCTCATTTCGAACGTATCAGACATTCGAGTGACAAACTCCTTGACCATCTGCTCGTTAGTGGATCCAAAAATAATATCGTCTACATAAATTTGGACAATTAAGATGTGCTTGTTGGATTTAAGAAGAAACAAAGTTTTATCAACTTCTCCTCGTCTAAAATTCAAATAAAGCAAATGTTGAGTTAGCCTTTCATACCAAGCTCTAGGAGCTTGTTTTAAACCATAAAGTGCCTTTTTCAATTTTAAAACAAAATCAGGTTTTTGAGGATCCACAAATCCTTTAGGCTGCTCAACATATACTTCTTCACTTAAGACCCCATTCAAAAACGCACTCTTAATGTCCATTTGATGTAACGAAATTTTCATATGACAAGCAACAGAAAGCAAAAGTCTTACCGACTCAATTCGAGCAACAGGGGCAAAAGTCTCATCAAAATCAATACCTTCAATTTGCGTATACCCTTGTGCGACAAGTCGAGCTTTATTCCTCACAATGTTGCCTGCTTCATCAGTCTTGTTCTTGAATATCCACTTGGTCCCCGTCACGTGAGCATTTTCTGGCCGTGGAACAAGATCCCACACATCATTCTTGGAGAATTGGTCCAGCTCCTTTGCATGGCCCGAATCCAGAACTCATCCTTGAGTGCATCCTCCACGCGCTTGGGCTCTATTTTAGAAAGGTACAAAGACTCACGAATTTTAGAACAATTAGTAGACAAACATACATACCTGACCATTTCCTTGAAATTTATTTGTCGACGTCTTGTACTTCTTTCATCCATATCACCAATGATTTGGCCCACGGGGTGGTTTTTCTGGATTCTGGATGGAATATCCCTCTGATGAAGATCAATGGGATCTGCTGGATCTTCTTCCTCTGAATCAGAATCAGATTCTGCAATTTGGCTCGATGTTGGTACTGATGTTGGTATCCCAGTATCAACATGGTTATCAACATCACTTAAGTTTCTGAGTTCAGCGGCTGCATCTTTGTTTTCAATACCTGCACCATCAACTGAAGTAGGAGTAATACTGTCCTGAGGGTTTTGATCATAAATCAGATCATCATCCTCGACAGGCTTGACTCCACTTGTTAGATCATCAAACTTGACTTTTACTGACTCAAACATACTTCGAGTTCGAAGGTTAAACAACCTATATGCATGACTATTTTGAGAATAGCCCATAAAGATGCACTTATCACTCTTTGAGTCAAGTTTAGCAAGATGATTTCTGTCATTAAGCACATAGCAAACACATCCAAACACATGAAAATAGCTCAAGTTTGGTTTCTTCCCAATCAACAATTCGTAGGGAGTTGCACATGAACCTAGTCTAAAATAAGCTCTATTCGTGATATGACATGCAGTGTTCATTGCTTCAGCCCAAAAACGTTTAGCTATCCCATTAGAAATGAGTATAGTTCTAGTCATCTCCGCTAGAGTTCTATTCTTACGTTCAGCTATGCCATTTTGTTGAGGGGTAATTGGAGAAGAAAATTCATGACTAATACCCTCGGAGGTGCAGTACTTCAGAAAAGATGCGTTTTCAAATTCCTTTCCATGATCGGTTCTAATTCTACCAATTTTTACTTTAAATCTTACACATAGCTTCTTTGCAAGTTTTTTGAAAGCCTCAAAGATTTGAAATTTTTATTTTAAAAACTCTACCCAAGTAAACCTAGAAAAATCATCAACAATCACGAAAACATACCTCTTGCCACCAAGGCTCTCAACCTCTAGTGGTCCCATGAGATCCATGTGAAGTACTTCAAGGCAAGATGATGTAGTGAGACTTTGTTGGACTGAATGTGGCACCCTTACCTGTTTTCCCTTTTGGCATGCCTCGCACACCGGAATAATCTTGGTGTTGAGTTTGGGCAGTCCAGTCACAGCATCTTCCTTGGCCAACCTATCCATCATCTTGTAATTTACATGTCCAAGTTTTTGATGCCATAGTTATGCATCACTAAATTGGGACAACCTGCAAAAAGCATCACAGTGAATTTGGTAGCAGTTATCTGAAGTTCTCTTTCCAGTGAGAATACACGTTCCATTTTCCTCATAAACTTCACATTTTTCACGGTTGAATTTAACACTGAACCCTCCGTCGCACAATTGACTTATGCTGATCAAATTTGCTGTAAGTCCTTCTACTAGCAGCACATTTTCTAACGTTACAACACCAGGAACATGGAGAGTCCCTTGGCCAACAATTTGGCCATTTGCGCCTCCTCCATACTTCACTTTTCCACCTTTGAATCTGACAATGTTGGAGAGCAATTCTTCTGAGCCTGTCATATATTTCGAGCATCCACTATCAAAATACCAGGCTCCAGGGACTAGAGACTTCAAGGAGGTATGGATCATATTGCACTTGATGCTGTTTTTCTTGACCCACACTTGTTTAAATCTGTTGTTGGTATTGATGTTGGTAGCGCGGTTACCAACATTGGACTTGACAGGCATATTTGTCCTTTGAAAGTGTCTTCTTTCCCCAATGATCTTCCAACAAAAGGGTCGAATGTGGCCTGGTTCTCCACAATGATGACACACGAATTGTCTCCTCCTTCTCTTGTGGCGTTTGGAAGAATTTTGTTCTTGACTCGACACTTGCGTGGGTTGACTTAGCTTGTATCCTATTCCATGTTTAGAGGAATCTGGGAAGCTAACCTGCAAAATTTTATCAAGCTTAGCCTTACCTTTGTTTAAATTTGAAATTGTACCTCGAACAGTAGTCAGTTCGTTTCTAATCTTTTCAAGCTCAGCATCCTTCTTGGTGAGAGATGATTCCAACCGGACAATAATTTCGAGCTGATCCTCCTTTTCCTTGGTTAGTTTTTCTACTTCTTTTGCGAGATCTTTCGCTTTGAGTACCTGTTTACTCCAACTGACATACAATTTTTTGTGATCTTCACTCAGCTGCTCGTATTCCTCATAATAGTCAGTGGTCTCAGCATTCAGGCACACGATGTTATCTGCAAGCAAACCAACATGGATATCGTCGTCCCAAACAACATGGGAGAATAATGCTGGGACTGGATCAAGTGACTCGGAATCATTGAAGTCTTCAGTAAAGTCAGTAGCGATCATACTTTTCTTTCTAAGAAAGTTGGGACACTCATTCTTGTAATGTCCCCAACCTTTGCATTCGTGGCATTGTATCTCGCTGAGTTGTTTTGAAGAGCTTGACACATTGGAAATTGAATTTGAGGACTGAGATTGTGGAAGAGTTCGTCCAGTAAACTTTGGAGTGGATGATTGAGTCCTGTTCCTTGTACTTGAGCTTCCAGAGTTGTTCTTCTTCTTCAAGAATTTGTTGAAGCGTTGAGTCACAAGGGCCAGTTCATCTTCTTCGAGAGTAGTCGACTCCATCCTTTTAATAATCCCGTTAAAATCGAATTCCTCGTCATCTTCATCCCATTACTGCAATTAAATCAGAAGAATAAGCCACATTCTTCTCTTTCGAGCTAGAGGTGATGTGTTCCATCTCGTATTGCTTTAGGTTTCCAACTAAGGTGTTGAAATCGATGTTATCAACATCCTTGGATTCTTCTATTGCCACCACCTTCATGCTATAACTCTTTGTAATGGATCTTAGCAATTTTCCTACAAGACGGGAATTTGTTATGGGTTCACCCAACTCTTTGCACTCCTCTGTTATTTCAGCCAATCTCACTGAGTAATCCATGATAGATTCTTTCTCAGTCATTCTCATAGCCTCGAATGTGGACAAGAGCATTCTTAGTCTGGATTTCTTCACGCTTGCTGTTCCTTCGCACACCCTTTGAAGTGCGTCCCATGCATCCTTTGCCGACTCGCAGTTCTTGATGATACGATAGTAACTTGCATCTACATAGCCACACAAGGCGTTGATGCATTTAGAGTTCCAATTTGCCGCAGCTGCTTCGTCAGCAGTCCAATCTTCTTCTTTCTTGGGAATGGCATCGCGCTCGCCATCCGTGACAACGTGGCTTTTCCCATCCAATAAGGACGGTCTTCCAAACACGTTCATCCATGCTCTTCAAGTGCCACCTCATCCTCTGTTTCCAGAGAGAGTAATTCTCACCATTAAGGATTAAAGGCCTCGGGTTTCCTTGAGCATCCATAGCACCTAAAAAATAAGGATCAATACTTAAGAGATTAAGTAACCCGCTCTAGATGCCAATTGTAAAATAGGAAGGTCTATGGTTTTCAAAATAAGGATCAGATTTACGATGTTGTTAATCAATGTTAACAACACTGGTTAACAACATCGACTAAAATAACACAAAGTTATGCAGCGGATATTAAAAATAGAGAACACGATTAAACAAATTCAGTTCACAAGTAAATACTTGTGAACTTGGGTGTACAAACCCGAAAACTATATTACTTTCACTTCACGTTCAATACACAATATAAAGTAATATATGAAAACTAAATATCAAGAAACTTGATACTAAATACTTGTTTCCGGAATAGCAAGATCTTCTCCGTTGGTCACGCAACTTCAAAGATCTTGTTTATCACGATCGTTGGCTCCAAGTAACTCTTATCGTGTTCTTCTTCTCTTGTGCGTCTTCCTTGCATCAAGCGTGTGTTCTTCTCCTCAAGAAATCCGTCCGTGAAATTCTAATTAAAGAAACCGTGAACCCAAGTGTAGGAATACCTATGTCTTAAATAGACAACTAAAAATTCTAAACTTGGTAAAATCCTAAAAACAAATCCTAAGCACAATCTAGGAATAATTAAAGTCTTGTGCATAAACTAGGAAACATACTGACCTATATCTAGTTTCCTAACTTATTTTGTGCCCAAGAAAAGCAAATAACAAAATAGGAATTATTGCCAAGAATAAATTCCTCAACAAAGTTATATTTCGAGAAAAAAATAATTATTTTATATTAAAAATAAATCACAAAAAATATAAAATTATTTTTAATATTAAAATAACGTGTTTAAATAGCTTACGCAATACAGAATGCTATTTACACTAAGCGATGTTGGGATCAAAAAGCAACGCGCTTTGCGTGATACGCGTCTCTTCATTCTTAAATGTCCCCAGATTTGACATATAATCTTTGGTTTTGATTTCTAATTATAATTCTTAATTCATGATCGATTGTGTGTATGATTGAACCGGGATGTCAAGTGGAGTTTTATAAGCTATCGAAAATGAGTTGTAATGATTGTTCAACCTTTCGCAGAGGCAAATGGTACTCTTCCTCATTATTTGTATTTTATTTTTTAGTCATGAATTACAAATGAAATAAACTTCCGATTCTTTTTTATATAAATTATTCTTTGCATGTGGTTTTTTATTTTGACGAGATTTTCTAAAATTTTGAGAATGCACGATTGTTGTGTGTAATTTATAGTTTATTCCGTAGACCTTAAATAATTGTTCAAATAAAATTGGTCTTTATTTGTAGAATTCATAATGGTACGTAATTCAATTTTTAAAAATTATCATCCAGAATTTGTCCCCATTATATTTTCCACCAGATTATAGTGCTTATTTAAGTTCTTATCATGTACCGATTTCTTGTTTCACAAATTAGCTACATAATTTTGAAGGCGGAACATATATTATTTGATTTATTAATATTATTTATAAGATGAAAATGCATAGAATTTGAGGTTTTTGGAAATATTTCAATGAATCTCAAATTGTATTCTGATATGATATTACGAGATGCTCTATGTTTTCAACTTTGTTCTTTTTTAACTTATTTCAAATATGTCGGTTTTTCTTTATTATTTGAAAAATGTGATTTTGTTTTGAGTAAAATTTGATGTATATTTTTATCAAATCTAACATATCCTCATCCTTATTTTCTATTAATATCTTTCACATATAGTTTTAGAATAAAATCTATATACTTCTCTATTTGTTTTTATTTTTCACAATAAAATATTTGTCTTTGTGAAATATTATTTGGTGTAGTATTAAAAATATATTTTATTACATTAACATTATACAAGTACAATAGATAAATACATTATTTCGTCTATATCACCAATTTTTAGAAATTGTCAGCTTTATGCTTCAATGTCAAGAGTAAAAGTAGAAAATGACTGAAAACACTTTATTATGACAAAGACAATAGATATGTAAATAGAGTTAATAAGTTATTTTATAAAAAAAAAATTGCAATGTGTATATTAAATAATATATTTTTATTTATTACTATTTATTTATTCTTAAAACTTATGTATTTTTAATACACAATATTGTAATATATGTATATATATATACATGTTATATATATACCCGTGTGTTAACACGGGTATTACGCTAGTGAATATATAAAATGTGCGAACAATTAAAATAGAATGTTTTTTCAAAAATATTTAAAAGTAAAATTAGCTATAAGGTAAAATGAAAAAAAAAGGTAATTTGAGGGGTTTAGTGTATTTTTTTTGCTACATTTTACATGTCGCCAATGAATTTACGAAAAAAGAATATGGGGGAATGCAGAAGTTTACTATCAGGTCCACAAGTACGAATTTTAGGCCAACACTCTCTTTTCTTGGTGAACCAATCTTTTTGGTCGTTTCATAAGTCTCAATCTTATGAACCAAAAATGTAATAACTATCAATAACAATATAATATACCTCAATCAATCAAATCATATTCTAGAGGATACTCATTAAATGCTGATAAGTCCAAAAAGTTGGGTTACCAAATATAAGGGGTACTAACCTCAGAATAGAGATCAGCGACCTGAAATATCTTCTAAATACGTCACAGAGACCTGCCAATCCTTCAACGAACCTTCTAGCGACCTCGCAGGTCCTGCAACACAGCACCTTCAGACGGATCGGTGATCAGACCTGTGAAGGTCCTCCGATACTTAAGTCAAAAGCAAGTTCAAAACACTCAATACTTCTCTTGAATAATTTAAGATGCGATTATGATACGATAAAAAATAATGAGAGGTAGACACCTCCTTTTATAGAGATAAGAGGAATCCCCCCGCCTAGGGTTACCTTCTTCCATCACAATTCCATAAATATCATGACTCTGCCACCGCCTCAATATTAGRRTTTCTCCCATATAGTAAGTTCCCATAAACAATAAACCTTTCATTAAATTACCATAATAGGCCTGAGCTTGTTATAACCCACCAGGGCCCCAAAGACCCATTCACACCAAGCCCATGAACGAGCTCCATCTTTCAACACAAAATATAAGAGGTCGCAGCCCTATATGAGAACTCATCCTCATACTACAGGTCGCTACTCTACAAAACCATCTCGCTTACTCCTCACAAACATTATCCACCTCGTTCATCCCCCAGAGGAACACCCTCTTCAGGAAATGAGGTCGCCTTCCACAAATATTCATATATATCACACAATATTACTCATGGACATTTAGGTCCGTATCAGCTAGTCCCCCATGGTCTAGCTGATTAAGGTACGAAATCAGGTAGGACATGTAAAACAAAACATTACAAGAACAATCATTAACAAATAAAACATACAATACGCACAAATCACCTTACCACTATCGAAACACATTTCAGAATCACCCAACGAGCTATAACATCCATTACCTCATGAAAATCTATCGCATAAATCCGCGACCTCACAAAGGTCAACTTACCGAGCGTGTTCATACAAGTCCCCAAGTCGAATCCTTAGACTCCACACCTACTGACCTAAAATCATAATACTCCTTCAACGACCTGTGGTTATAATCAACCTTAATAATTCAAAATCGCAATCATAAATGAGCCACAAAGTCAAGACACGCCTTTTCTTATACATCCTATCCCATTTAAGTTTCATTAAATGCAGTCTGCCACCCTGTCGGACACGCGTCATTTCACCCTCTTCTCGTATTATAATAAACACAGTGGGCCCAATAACAAAAGGCCCAAAACATTCTCCAAAACCCTACTGTCCTTCCCGCTCCTACCTGTCCTTTCAACTTTCTCGCCACCCAACAAAAAGCCCCTTCATTTTTCCCACTCACCACTTTTTCAGAAAACCTAATCAGAAAATCGAGAAAATCGCCATTTACGCTCTACAACCAAGCTCGACGACTAACAAATCTTCAGGAAATTTTCAACAGCGCGTTGTCCTTCACCGACCTCCAGCATTCCAAAAATGTGTAAGTCCCCAAATCTTTCATCCTTTTAGTGATTTAATTTTGTTTATAAATGTAATACATCTGCTGAGTTGTTGTGATTTTGTGCTATCCCCCTTGTACTGTCTGATTACCGGTAAAACCAGCATCCTCTACTTCCAATTCCCAAAATTCAAACCTTTCCCCTGATTCAAACCCCACCGAAAATCCATTTATCCTCGAGAAAAGACAAACCCAGCCTTCCTTACCCTCTTCCGGCCTTCACAACGAACCAGAGGGCGACGTCAGTTGGTCGGAGCTAGAATCCCAAACCAGATCCCACACCGAGGCCCAAGATCTGATAGATAACATACCCGAAGACCCTTCCACTGTCCCCCTAACCCTCGTACATATCCCAGAAGGTATTCCTTTGCAAAAACCACGTAATCCGGCACCTTGCGAGAACTTTAGGGAAAATCCAGTGACTGTAGCTTGCTCTCTAACTGCCGATGACCTACCTTCCTCATCCCGTGCGACCAAAGAAATCAAAGACAATTACTGGCTACTACCCAACACAAAGAAATTAGAGAAATTTAATGAGTTCTTAACCTTCCAGAGACCGCTAAGATGGTCCTGCCTGATAGCCCTCATTCAGACCCCCTGAAACCTCTCCCCAACCACATCACCCTCTTTGACACATTACTAGTGGCAGGTTTTAGATTCCAAGCCCATCCATTTTACGTTCAAATTTCCCACTTGTACAAAATTTCTCCCCTGCAACTAACCCCTAACTCCATGAAATTCCTAGCGGGATACCTCATATTATGTAAATACTACAACACCCAACCTGACTCAGGTTTTTTCCACTTTTGCTTTCAAATAAAATACCAACAGAACTCTTTATATCTTTCCTCTCGCTCGGGTCTAGCTCGCTTTTTAATAAACCCTCCCAACAAAGTCCCCGAGTGGAAAAAGAACTTCTTCTTCATTCACAATACAGAAAACTGGCCCTTTATAACCGAGCTACAATGTCGTACCCCTAAACAATATAAACCAACCACCTCCAAACATTTCCCCCTTCTGTACAAAAAATACTCTGATCAGCTCGCAGAGTGGAGCAAATGCCCTTTCGACGTGGTGCATCTCACCAGTCGATCTGATATCTTCCGATATGTGGGTATTGATTCTCGCCCAGTCGAACCAGATCTTGCCCTCACCGAGTCCGAGTTTTTTAGGTTTTCCAGGTCTTACAATCACACCATATCCCATACTACCAAAAAATTGAATAACAACATTCTCCATATCTACTGCAGTTGCCTTTATCAACAATTGTGCCGCAGCCCGCTCCGAATGAGCCAAGAAACAATCTGCCCCACAGCCCGCAACTCACCCTGTACCCCCTCCTGTCAACGTAGACGAGGCATTACAACAGGCTTTCGGGACAGCGGCTGACGACGAGGAGGAGGTCCAACTGGTAAGGAGATCTGCCAAAAGCAAAGGAAAATGACCTCTCCAACCTGTACCAGAGAATCCAGCAACAAAGAGCCCGAGCACGCCGGAACAAAAGCGCCGCCGTCTTCGCAAGGGCCACGCTGCGACCTCTGCTGGTTCGCCCGACCTAAGTAAGGGACTGGCGAAATGCGACAATGCCAAGGATATCCAGACCCTTCTCAACGAGAGCGCGATCAAACAGGTAGATTTCGAAGGAACCTTATCTTTTAACATATTCCACACTTATAAAGACTCACGAAACAATCTGATGCAGTTGAGTCCTTTGTTCTCCAAACTCTCCGAAGAGTTAACAGCTCGTTCAGTGGAGAGCGAGCTGCAAAAAACATGTGACCAGCTGACCACACAAACTGAACAACAAACCCGGCAGCTGTCACTAACCCAAGGAGAACTGGATGGTGCAATCAAGCTGTTAAAAGCTCACGAGGAGGAAATAGCGATCTTGAAGAGACAAGTAAACAGTTTGAAGGATGAGGCAGCTCGTACAAACAATGAGCTAAAAAATGCTCAAAAACAAGCTGAGGAGCTCAAAAATTCGCAGAAATAGGCTGAGGAGCTCAAACTGCAAAACCAAAAGCTCCTAGAACAAGTAACAACAGTTCGTGAGGAAGGCATGGCTGAAGGTCGGCGGACCTTCCTCACAAGTACGACTGTCAGGAAATTTATCGAGGCCTACAGGAAAGAGATCATAGAGGCATACGAGAAGTCCTCCATCTACTTTAGGTTGATGGCTGCTGGTGCTTCAGAGTGGATCTTTGCGGCTGCCAACATGATCAAAGAGGAGGTCGCTGCGCTGAACGTTTCCTATATGCCCGACGTCAAAGCCCTCATAGACAAAATGACCCCCCTTCGACAGCTTTCAAGGCGATTGGAAACAACCAATTGACACGAAGTGGTGGTTATCATGCCAAAACCGAGCTGTCTTATCTACCGGGATACTTTCCGAGCTGGAGGAACCATTGGACAATCTTCTCCCTGAGTCTGAGCCCAGCACCACAAATCCCCCAGTCGTAAATTCTAATTCCGAAAAAACCGCCTGAAAAACTTGTACTTCTGCCTGCTATTTGTATAAATAATATATTTGTCTCTGAAAACAACCATTTATCCTTGCAAACACTTGTTTTTATTCATAACTTAACTTCCAGACACTCGCAGACCTGCATATACAACTCATACAAAACTGCCAACTTTACACACGACCAACTAATACAGGTCGCACGAGATCTCATCCTATCACGATTCATCTCAAGAAATCATGAGATCGCAAGAATAATCAAATAAAAACACATAGCAATCCAATCATACAATACACATTGACTTGCATTCCATCAAAAATATGTAAGTCGAGCGTTAGCTCGCATAAAACACTTATTCAACCAAAAATCTACAAGTCGGGCATTAGCCCGCATAAAACACTTATTCAATCAAAAACCTGCAAGTTGAGCATTAGACCGCATAAAACACTTATTCAATCAAAAATATGCAAGTCAAACATCTCAACCACTTAACTACAGAGAACAAAATAGCTCGCAAAACTTCGTTTATTATATTACTCAACTTCTCAAAACACAATTTTCATGCAGGAGAAGTGCCCTCCGGTCCAGAGTTACCTTCTCCCTCTACAAAAACACAACTCCCCTTCAAAACACCCTTTCAAATTACAACTAACTTTTATGCGGGAGAAGTGCCCTCCGGTCCAGAGATAGCTTCTCCCGCCACAATAACATAACAGCTCGCACAAAACACACTTTCACATCGCCACTAACTCTCGTGCGGGAGAAGTTCCCTCCGGTCCAGAGATAGCTTCTCCCGCATAACAGCTCGCATAAAACACTCTTTCACATCACAACCAACTCTTGTGCGGAAGAAGTTCCCTCCAGTCCAGAGATAGCTTCTCTCGCCACAACACAACAGCTCGCATAAAACACTCTTTCACATCACAACCAACTCTTGTGCGGTAGAAGTGCCCTCCGGTCCAGAGATAGCTTCTCCCACCACAACACAACAGCTCGCATAAAACACTCTTTCACATCACAACCAACTCTTGTGCGGGAGAAGTGCCCTCCGGTCCAGAGATAGCTTCTCCCGCCACAACACAACAGCTCGCATAAAACACTCTTTCACATCACAACCAACTCTTGTGCGGGGAGAAGTGCCCTCCGGTCCAGAGATAGCTTCTCCCGCCACAACATAACAGCTCGCATAAAACACTCTTTCACATCACAACCAACTCTTGTGCGGGAGAAGTGCCCTCCGGTCCAGAGATAGCTTCTCCCGCCACAAAAACACCCCGATCCGCCCTCTACGGCATAATACTTCTTCAAGTGACTCACGTTCCAGCTCCTAGGCAAGACTTTTTCAGCTGCATCCTCCAGTAATGTAGGCTCCACCTCGCAACACTTTTATTACCTTGAATGGCCCAATCTAGTTCGGCTCCAACTTTCTAGTCATCCGCAGGGCCATCAGCTCGCCTCCACACCAGGTCGCCCATCTGAAAACAGTGATGCTTAACTCATTTGTTGAAAGCAGCTTGTATCTTTTGCTTATAACACTCAACCCGAGCTGCCGCTCTATCTCGTATTTCATCAATTGTCTCAATCGCTCCCCGAGCTAATCTCTCATTTTCTTCCACATTGAACGTTTCCAGCCGCTGCGAGCCTCCTACTATCTCAGCTAGAATAACCGCGTCCATCTCATACACCAAACTGAACGGCGACTCCCCCGTGGAGGTTCGGGGAGTTGTCCGATAGGCCCACAAAACAAATGCGAGCTCCTCTTCCCAAAGCCCGCCTGTTTTTTCCAATCGCAGCTTAAGACCCTGCATAATTATACGGTTAGTGACTTCCACTTGCCCATTAGTTTGGGGATGTGCCACAGAAGCAAATCGTTGCTTCATCCCCATCTCCTTGCCACCACTTCCGTATCTTTCTTTCATTGAACTGGGTCCCATTGTCTGACACCAGCACTCGCGGTACTCCAAACCTGCAACATATGTTATTAAAAATAAAATCCATCATATGCTGCTCACTTATCCCTGTAACTGCTTCGGCCTCCACCCATTTTTTAAAATAACCAATCGCCACTACTAGCACTAGTGCAGAATTGGCTTTTCACGGCGGCTCATCCACGGCGGTTCTGGAAAAACCGCCGTTAAATACTTTTTTACGGCAGTTTTCCAAAAACCGCCGTTAAATCGGTCATCTAACGGCGGTTTTCAAAAAACCGCCGTAGAATCGGGACATTTAACGGCGGTTTTATAAAAACCGACGTTAAAATTGAACTAATTAACGGCGGTTTTTAAGAAAGCGCCGTGAATTAACAAGTATTCACGGAGGTCCTTAAAAATCGATGTTAACTATTTCATACGTTAATTATTGCTGTAGATTTAACGTCGGTTTATTAGAACCGCCGTGAGTAAGATGACATTTAACGGCGGTTTCTTAGGAACCGCCGTAGAATAGTAAGCTGCCATGTCACCGATCCTCGTCCTTATCAAGCCAAAATTTTGGACCGTTGATCCGTATCTGATCCGACGATCTGGATTAAATATTAAACTAAAAAAAATATTAAATCAAAAAAATAATTATTAAATTAAAAAATATATATATATTAAAATAAAAAACCCTAATCCACTTTCACTCGTTAGATTCTATGAAGTTGTAGTCCGATTACCTTTGCAAAAGGCTCAGGCTGTTGATCCATCCAATTTCTATCTCAAATCTCAACTCTTACCTTCCAAAACTATGGACGCCGCCGCGGTCCGCCAACAGACCCTCACATCTTCGCCCAACCCCCGATGCTCGCAGTCCTCTCAGACCCTCACATCTTTCGGTTGGCAGAGACTCTCGAAGATTCCATCGCCTCATCCTCCTCCTCCACTTCTCCACCGCCGCCTCTCCAGAAGCTTCGGGACATCTCCTCCCAATCGCTTCTATCCACACCCTGGCCTTCAGGAAAGGACGAGCCCTTCAGATTCACAGATACTTCATTTATTAAGGCTTCTTCGAGGTTTGTTCTTATTTGTTTGTTTTTTCAATTACTTTCTTACTCTTAACTAGTGCTTCTGGGCTTCTCCTGAATTGAAGTTTAGTTACCAGCAAAGTGGAATTTCATAGTAATTTTGTTTTCTCCCAATTTTATGGTCTGTGAATTGCATTCGTTGCACTATGGTAATATGGATAATGGGCTTGCATTCCATGTATGTATTCTGAAGGCGGAATTTGAGTTTCTTGACTTTATGTTGGCTTCATTAAAACACAAGCACAAAGTTGAGAGTTTTGGTCATAAAGATATGCTTCAATAGTCGAATTATTTCCGTTTATCGGCCAGCTGATTTTGTTCTTTTGTCTAGATTATTCCCTGTCAGATTATGTATTTATGGAATATTCTTGTGCTTGTGTTGTCCCCTCAGCAAAAAGAATCCTGAAAAAGTTCCCCGGTATCGTCTTTAGAACAGACAATGAGCCCTTCAAGGTTCCTTATTTACATTTAAAATTATTTTCCAAAAAATGTGTTAATGTAGTTCAATTTTAATTAAGTGAAATTTTCCGTGCAATTATCGAGCATAGGCGGCGATGCAACAATTTACCCAGAAAATCGTCAGCATGATGAAAAACGAGAAGTTGTATGAATCACAGTGTGGCCCGATTATTTTATCTCAGGTGTGCACGTAAAATATATTGGCAATTCATAATTTTTTAACAATGCAAATTGATTATAATATTAGACTAGTCATTTTAGTTATGTGATCTTGTTTTAATTAGATTGAGAATGAATATGGGTCACAAAGGAGAGCACTTGGACCGGCTGGTGATGCGTACATGAATTGGGCCGCAAATATGGTCGTCGGATTGGATACCGGAGTCCCATGGATCATGTGCAAAGACGATAATGCCCCTGATCCTATTGTATTTTCTTTATTTATCTCTGCAGTTTTTTTTATTATTATTTATTATTTATCAAGTATGCTCGACTATGATGAATTCTAAGCTCACTTTTGAACATTGCAACAGATAAATACATGTAATAGATTTTATTGTGACTCGTTTTCTCCGAACAGACCTTATAAGCCCACTATGTGGACTGAAGCTTGGACCGGCTGGTAATTATAATCTGGACTCTTAATTTTATCTTTTTATTATTATTTTTTAATTATTATATTGTCACAAAAATTGATAAGGTTTATTGAGTTTGGCGTCACGCTTCATCAACGTCCGGTTCAGGATCTTGCGTTCGCGGTCGGTCGTTTCATACAAAAGGGTGGTTCATATATAAACTATTACAGGGTAATTATTTTATATTATATATAACACTTAAATTCCACATGAGTTTTTTTATTACAAGCTCGAATCAAAATTTTGAACTCTGCATGAAATCGAACAGTACCATGGTTGCACTAACTTCGGGCGCACGGCTGGAGGCCCTTTCATTACTACGAGCTATGACTATGATGCCCCTATCGACGAATATGGTAAAAATAAATAAAACTAATTAAATTTCATTAAAAAAAATTAAAAAAATAAAAATAAATAAATAAAACTTTTTTCAGGTTTGATTAGGGAACCGAAATATGGTCATTTAAAGGAGATGCACAAGGCGATTAAGCTTTGTGAAAATGTGCTCGTCTCGTCGGACCCGAACGTTACCTCATTAGGAAAGTATCAGTAGGTTAGGTTCTTCTGTAAAAAAAAGACTTCTATTTTTTAATTTGCAGTATTTTTATTTTTTTATTTTTTTTTAAAAGTAATTTTCTGTTGTTTTTTTTCAGGCTTACGTATTTTCATCCGGGCCAGGGAAATGCGCGGCTTTTCTTTCAAACTTCGATAGTAATTCGGCTGTAAGAGTGATTTTCAATGACATGCACAACAATTTACCTGCTTGGTCGATTAGCATTCTTCCCGACTGCAGAAATGTAGTCTTTAACACTGCAAAGGTTGGGACGCAAACTTCGAAAATTCAAATGTTGGCAGCTAATCCTCAGTTGTGGTCTTGGGAGACATATAACGAGGATACAACTTCAGTAGAAGATAGCTCGGCTTTTGCAGCGATCGGGCTTTCATTTTATTGAAGGATTATATTTGTAAAAGATAAAGGTACTAAGGGACGGGAGATGGAGCAAGCAAGAAGCCTCGATTTTGGTCCCGGGGTCAACAGTTAGCTCGTACGAGGTCTCGATGTGGCGTTCGCTTTAGTTAAAAATGCGAAGATGTTTCATTTTATTTTTTTAGTCTCTTGTTTTTAGTGTTGAACTGTTCATGGATGCTGTTGATGGAAATTATTAATTATATTGGAGTATTAATTCTTAATTTATTTATTTGAAATAATCAATATATTCAAAATATTCATTATTGGCAATTTTGGTTGCACCTGCTTTCCATTTCTTTTTAATTTTTTTTCTACTTTCTAGAAGGTAGTTCTCAAAAACCGACGTAAAATGTTCGTTCTGGAAAACAGACTTTCTAGAAGGTATTTTTTAAAACCGCCGTAAAAATACTGCATTCTACGGCGGTTTTGAAAAAACTGCCGTAAAATTTAACGGCGGTCGATATAACGGCGGTTCAAAAACTGTCGTTAATTAGTTGTTTTGCAGTAGTGTAGATTCTCCTTGTTGCCCGGGGTTTTTGGAAAAGGGCCCACAATATCAATTCCCCACTGCGCAAATGGGCACGGCGAGCTCATTGTCATCATCTCCTCAACCGGTATATGAATGATCGGAGCATGCATCTGACACTTCTTACACGTTCTCACAAGCTCGCTAGCCATATTCTTCATTCCTGGCCAAAAGAAACCAGCCCGCAACGTTATGCCCACTAACGCCTTTCCTTTCGCATGATCGCCACAATACCCCTTATGTATCTCCCTTAACACTTCCAATCCTCGCTCCTTAGCTAAGCACTTCAGGAAAGGTCCGAAATGCGACCTTTTATATAATTCCTCATGTATCACACAAAAATGAGCTGTTGTTCTAGTCTCCTTCGTCGTTAATTTTTCTGCACCCTCATTTGCTTTGACAAGGACCTCCCATATAGGTGTGCGCCAATCATCTTTTTCTTCGATCTCCATAACCTCTTTTCCTTTTTCCACGCTACTATGGTCCAACTCCATTAATGTGATTTTCCGAGTATCACAAGTCCCCAGTGCTCCTGCTATCCGAGCGAGCTGGTCCGCCTGAACGTTCTCAGCTTGCGGTAAGTGCTCCAATTTAAATTCCTCAAGACGTGATGCCTCTTCCCGTAACTTATTCAAATATACTGCCATCCATTATTCCTTAGCTTCAAAGGAACCTCCGAACTAACAGGCTATCAACTGAGAGTCCGTATATGCCCATAACTTTTGTGCTCCCAGGTCGTGTGCCATCTTGATACCTTGCAACACAGCTTCGTACTAGGCCTCATTATTGGATGACTTATATCCCAACTTAATTGCAAACTCCAAATTTTCCCCTTCCGGGCTGATTAACACAGTACCCAATCCTGCTCCTGACACCTTAGTCGAATCATCGGTATAAAGCGTCCACGCTTTCACCTCCTCGCTCGCATTAGCTGGTCGTGCCATCTCCTACAAAAAATCTGCTAACACTTGCGCCTTGATAGCTACTCTTGGCTCATAAACCACATCGTACTCGCTCAGCTCTACCGCCCACTTCACCAGTCGTCCGAACACATTTGGGTTACTCAAAACCTGCTTAAGAGCTAAGTTCGTACGTACCCTCACCTTATGACTTAGAAAATAAGGCCTCAATTTTCTTGCTGTACAAATCAACGTGAAGCCCCCCTTCTCCAATTCAGAATACTTTAACTCAGATCCTCGTAACATTCTGCTAATATAATAAATAGGCATTTGCGTGCTCCCCTCTTCTCTGATCAACACTGAACTTACTGCGACCTCTCCCACCGATATGTACTTCTTTAATTCTTCAAATGCATCTGCGGACATTGGCTTAGTCAATAGTGGTATCTCAGCCAAGTACTTCTTTAATTCTTCAAATGCATCTGCAGCTTCTTTCGTCCACTCGAACTTGGATCCTTTGCGAAACGTCCTAAAAAATGGCACACCTCTCTCTGCTGACCTGGAAATGAAACGGCTAAGACCTGTAATCCAACCTGTAAGCACATGAACGTCACGCACTGTGCGAGGATGTGGCATCTCCAAAACAGCTCGCACTTTTTCTGGGTTAACTTCAATTCCTCGTTCCATCACCATATAACCCAGAAACTTCCCAGACCGCACACCAAACGCACACTTCTTGGGATTAAGTTTCATCCCAAACTGTCTTAAAATAACAAACGTCTTCCACAAATCCTCCACATGGGATTCTGCTTTCTTACTCTTGACCAGCATATCATCAACATAGACTTCCATGGTGGACCCCAACAGGTCTTTAAACATTCGATCCACCAATCTCTGATAGGTCGCTCCTGCATTCTTCAAGCCAAAGGGCATGGACACAAAACAATAGGTTCCCGTAGAAGTGACAAAACTCACTTTGGGCTGATCTTCTTTTGCAAGGGGTATTTGGTGATACCCCTATGAAGCATCCATCATACTCAACATCTCGCACCCTGAAGTAGAGTCTACCAATTGATCAATTCGCGGCAAGGGGTAATGATCCTTCGGACAAGCTTTATTTAGATCGCGAAAATCTATACACATCCTCCACTTTTGTGCCGGCTTTGGCACCATCACAGCATTAGACAAATATTCAGGGAATTGAATCTCCCTTATGTGGCCGGCCTTTAATAATTTCTGCACTTCTTCTTCATACTTTATCCAACTCTGGCCCAAAATGCCTCCTCTTCTGCTTCACCGACCTCGCCTCCGGATCTGCATTTAAATGATGCTGCGCGACCTCCGGGGATAACCCTGTTAACTCTCCATCCCCAAACGCAAATATATCCCAAAATTCTCTTAGTAACTTTACCAGCTCGCCCCTCAATACTTCAGGTATTAAAGTCCCCACCCTTGTAGTATACTCTGGGCGATCTTCTTCTAATGAAATTTCCATCAGTTCTTCATTTGGTTGGACAGAGTTCTCCTGTTCCTTCATCTTATTTGCACTAAGCACTCCCTCTGGCTGTTCGTCACCCCTCTCGCGTTTATTCTCCATCAAGCCTTTTCCGACCGCCATCTGATAGCACGATCTCGCAGCCTGCTGTTCTATAATGACTTCCGCAACTTTATCACCCACTGGGTACTTAATGCTCATGTGATAAGTTGATGTTACCGCCCGGAAGGCATTGAGGGCAGGTCGTCCTAATATAGCATTATAGGCTGACCTCCCTTGAATTATCAAAAACTTCAAACTCTTCTCCACTCGCGACTCCTCTTTTCCCAATCCCACAGTCAGCGTCAGCTCGCCCTCGGTATTCACATGTGCTCCATTGAATGTGCATATGGGTGTATTCACGGATCGCACCTTTTTCTCTAATTTCATCTGCTCGAGACAATCTGTGTATATGATATTTATTGAGCTCCCGTTATCCACAAAGATTCTGCCGACTTCGTATCCTGCGATCTCGGCCTCGATTACTAATGCATCATTGTGATCTTTCTGTAGCCCGCGTCGGTCATTAGGACCAAAAGAGATGATTGGACCTACCATTTGAGATTGTCAGCTCACACTAGCGACCTCCCACGTTCCTAAGCGAGCTGACTTAACATGTTTTTTCCGCGCACTATTGGAATCACCATCTGTCGGTCCGCCTGAGATCATGTTTATCCTTTCCTTTGTGGACCAATACGTCCCTGATTCCCCTGTTGTACTTGCCTCGCGACCTGGTCTTGGGGTGGATCTTTTGGTGGTGGTGGAGGCAACGGTCGCTCCTATTCTTTTAGTTCTCTATCTCTATAAATTACTTCCTTGAGATGTCCAGCTTTTATGAGTCTTTCTATCTCCTCCTTAAGGTGCCTGCAACTTTCGGTGGAATGCCCATAATTATTGTGAAATAAGCAAAAGAAATTAGTCTTGGGATGAGTAGGAATCGGTGCGATCTTCTGGCCACTTTATAGCGTCGGGTACCAAGCGCTCCATAATAGTGAACACCTTAGCTCGCGGATGAGCCAATGGTGTAAAGTCCTCCTCTCTCCAATATCGCATGTTCTTGCCCGATCTTTTGTCAATCACAGAGCTCGGGCTCAGGAGCCCGCACACTATTCTTCTGGGTTCTCTCCTCGATTCTATTCTAGACATGCTATCTCCTGTATCCGCGACCTCTCTGCCAAAATGCGCCTCTTCAGCCTCCTCCACTTGTACGTACTGATGGCATCTCGTTAAAACCTCATCATACGTTCGTGCCTCCTTTTTGATCAAAGACTTGCGTAAGTCTTCTCTCCTCAATCCCTGGTGTAAAGCTCCAGCCTTCATCTCATCAGTAGCCGTGGGCACCTCTAAAGTGGCGCTAGTAAACCTGTTGACATATTGTTTAAGTGTCTCATTAGGTCGCTGCACCATGGTAAAAAGCGACTGTGCTGTCTTCGCACTTTGTCTCACGCTGGAAAACTGCTTCAAAAATGCAGCTCGCAATACCTGATAACTAGTAATTTTTCCTCGTGGGAGCTGGTAGAACCAATTTTGTGCAATTCCCCTCAAGGTGGATACAAAGGCCCGACATGCCACGGCATCCGTGTAATTGCGTAACATCCTCGCATTCTCGAAGAGCTGCAAATGTTCAATTGGATCCGTCTTTCCCCGATACTGAAACTCCAAGTCCTTATACCCTTTAGGTACTGCAGCCTGCAATATATCCTCGGAAAAGGGGTGTCCTTCATCTCTGTCTACTCGCTTTTGTAATTTCAACATGGCTTCCTGAAAATCTCTAGAAGACTTATTCCCTAGTCCCACCTCGTTTTCGTCCCTTCCTTCGTTATACCCGCCACGACTCTTACGGGTTTTATCCCGAGATTCACCGTCCGTTCCCGAGGTCTGGGTTTCGCTTTCGCTGGCGTTTTTGTCATGTCGGCGACATTGTCGCCTGTAATGACTTCGTCTCACCTTCACTCCCTTTCCCTTACGCTTGTGAGTTGTGGATGTAGTAGAGCTGGATGTGTCCTCGTGCTTACGCTTACTTTGTCCCTTCATTCCACGAGAAGCTCTCCTGATCGGAGATCTCTCAATCTGTTTCGCCTTCTTGGTCACCGACTTCTCCCCCCTCTCGCTGCTAAGTTCGTCCCTCTTCTCTTTCTGAGTATCCAGCTCGCCTGCCTGATATCTATGCAATTCCTCCTGTTTCTCCCAATGCACAAAATCCATAAGCCCCTCTAAGAATCCCTTGTTAATCTGACACGGCTTATCCTTGGGTAAGTCCTTCCACTCCTTCGTTCCTATATGGGTTGCTTTTTGCGCTATTACCTCCGGCGTCTTCAAGTTTTCTGCTGGTTCCTTTCCATCCCGACGCTTTGGGGAGGGCGATGGTGTACCATTCAAGCCCTGGAATGCCGGATCCACCTGTGGAGGTGTTTGCCCTCCTTTTATCACATCTCCTTCATCGATGCCCGTCGTCCCAGTCTTCTTTTTTGGTTTGTCCGACTCAGAACCATAACGTAGAGTTTTGGGTATTATGTTATCCTTCATGTTTGATTTACGAGATTTCTCACGCCTTTCGCTCAAGGACTCGATGTCCCTCTTTCCCACAAACGGTGCCAATTTGATAAGTCCAAAGAGTTGGGTTACCAAATATAAGGGGTACTAACCTTAGAATAGAGATCAGTGACCTGAAATATCTTCTAAATACGTCACAGTGACTTGTCAAGCCTTCAACGAACCTTCTAGCGACCTCGCTTGTCCTGCAACACAACACCTCAAGACGGATCGGTGATCAGACCCGTGAAGGTCCTCCGATACTTAAGTCAAAAGCAAGTTCAAAACACTCAATACTTCTCTTGAATAATTTAAGATGCGATTATAATACGATAAAAAATAATGAGAGGTAGACACCTCCTTTTATAGAGATAAGAGGAATCCCCCCGCCTAGGGTTACCTTCTTCCATCACAATTTCATAAATATCATGACTCTGCCACCGCCTCAATATTAGGATTTCTCCCATATAGTAAGTTCCCATAAATAATAAACCTTTCATTAAATTATCATAATAGGCCTGAGCTTGTTATAACCCACCAGGGCCCCAAAGACCTATTCACACCAAGCCCATGAACGAGCTCCATCTTTCAACACAAAATATAAGAGGTCGCGGCCTTATATGAGAACTCATCCTCATACTACAGGTCGCTACTGTACAAAACCAGCTCGCTTACTCCTCACAAACATTATCCAGCTTGCTCATCCTCCAGAGGAACACCCTCTCTAGAAAATGAGGTCGCATTCCACAAATATCCATACATATCACATAATATTACTCATTCACATAATATTACTCATGGACATTTAGGTCGTATCAAATGCGCTCATGAAACATTTGATTAATACATACTCTCGTTGCTTATTGTGCTCATGATGAAAACAAGGGAATTAACAATGATATAAACAGTAACAATGATTTTATTTCGGGTCAAGGAGTCCAGGAATACAATAACTCGAATCGAATTCCTTGCCAGTGAAAAAGAATTTTTCTTTGCAAGCGACATTACAAGTTGAACCGAGCCTACTTGCGTCACATTCCTGGTAAACGTTTACATTGCATAAATTCTCGGAAACCAAACAATATGCAAGAACACAATAGGTATAGAGTATAGTTGGTAAGATTAATTGTGATCATTTGTTCTTTCATTTTGTCCAATATTGTTTTTTGATCAAATAGCGGTGTTTTTTTTTTTCTTGGTGTTTTTTTTCCATTTCCTCAAATAACTTTGCTGCATCTTCATATTTGCCCCCTTTTAAGTTTCCTCGAACAATTATATTATAAGTAATCTCACTCGGCAACAAACTTGCTTGTTCCATTTTCAAAAGAAGATCTTTAGCTTCCTCAAGTAGTAGGCCCATCTTTGACAACATCCTTTGATCATGATAGTGTAGGTTACAACATTAGGTTCCAATCCTTTAGAAGGAAGATGCCTAAAAATAGCTCGAGCTGCATCAAGCCTTTTAGCTTCGCACAAACCATCCATGACGATATTATAGTAAGAAATATGAAGATGTTCTCCTTCTTTGTGCTCTAATGCACCCAACAACAACAAAGCTCGTTCAACTTGACCGTTCCTACACAATCCGTCCAACATGTTACAGTAGGTGTAAAAGTCTGGTTTTAGCCCATCAGCTTGCAAATCGTCAAAGAGCTTTAGTGCACAGGAATCTCTGCCACAACGAAACAACCCCTGCAATATAGTGTTATATGTAGCCACACCAGGCTTAAGCCCTTTACGAGGCATCTCACGGAAAATACGCATAGCATCATCTATCTTCTTCTTCTTGCAATATCCGTTAATCAAGATACTATAACTCCAAATATCAGGAGCAACATTCCTGCTAGCCATAGAATCAAAAATATTCCTCGCTTCAACCATTCGCCCTTGCAGACAATATCCATCCATCAATGCACTATAAGTGACTACATCAGGGTTCACATTTTGCTGCTTCATGATGCGGAGTACATCTTCAGCTTCATCCACCAATCCCTCCTTACATAGAGCATCAACCAAGCTACTAAATGTCATTGCATCTGGATATATTTTTGCAGCCTATCATATTCTTTACTAACATTTTAACTTCACTCCAACAACTCAAATTACACAAACCACAAATCAAAGCGTTGTAAGTGACAACATCAGGAGGGATGCCTTTCTCAGACATTTCATCGAAAAGCTTCAGGGCATCGTCCATCATTTTGTCCTTACATAAGCTGTCAATAACCATCCTATATATATGGGTATTGGGCTTACAAATACTCCTCCCTTTTTCCATTACTCTGAGCATCTCGATGGCCATTGCGGTGTTACCCACCTTGCGAAGTCCATCAATCACTGTCCCATAAGTAACGACACTCAGCTCGCACAGCTCTTCTTTAACCATCTTCCTAAACAATTCTTGCGCCTCACTAATCTTGTTCTCTCGAAACAAACCCTTCAATAAGGTGCTGAAGGTAAAAACATCAGGAACACAACCACGCTTGAAGAACCAACCCAGGATGGAAAACCCGTAATCGACCGGTTAGAGAGGCAATAACAGTTAATCGCAATTGTCATAGTATATTCATCAACAGAAACCCCCAAATTGCAGCTGATATCTTTGAAAAGGTGAATGGCAGCAGAATACTCTTTTGAGATTGACGACACGAGAAAGCAATTGGGTGAATAGTTTAACACTAGGAAGAGGCCTCGTTCTGGACATATCATCATATAAATAAAGAGCATCATCCAAGTTTCTAATATTTCCCAGACCAAGCTTCAATTTCTCACGGGAATTGCAATTCGAAACAGATTTTGAACCAAAATGACGAAGGAAAGAGAGAGTAAAAAGTGGAATGTGAGAGGAGAAAATAGAGTTTACCATATCCAAAGCAATTTGGGGAAGATTTTAGAACTTGCCCTAATATCATCTTCATAAGAAAAGGTAAGCTCGGACTCAGTTACTCTCAGGCAGCAGATTTCGCCCTATATATCTAAAGCTAACTTTTAGTAAAGAGAAGGAGACAAATTATGTTGGGGTACATTTGCATCTCTATGTTAACATAAATAATTAATAAAAGATAAATTGATCGACGAATACAAAATTATATATATATATATATATATATATATATATATATATATATATTAATTAAATACAAGTTTTATATATTTTTTAAGGGTTAGTTTTACATTTGGTACTTAAAATATGGCTAAATTTCAGTTCTAGTACTTAAAATTTGCAAAGTATCAAATTTGTACTATAAATTTAATCTCACTTTTCATACCGAAACATCAAATTTGGAGGAAAATAATTTTTTTAATTGAAAAAATAATAAGAAATATATTTGAAAATTATATATTATATATATATATATATATATATATATATATATATATATATATATTGTATTTAATAAAATAAAATACAATGATTATTTTAATTCAAAAAATAATCAAAAATATAAAAAATGAAAAAAGAAATTTGAAAGAAAAAGGATGATATGTAAATAAATAATAGAAAATATAAAAAATTTTAATTCAGGAAATAAAATACAATAATTTATTAAATTGAAAAAAATACTAAAAACTCGAAAAAGAATAGTAAAAATATAATAAAAACATAATTAATTTAATTTATATATTGTAATTTTCAAATAAAGTACAATAATTATTTAAATTCGAAAATTTATATTTAAAACTACAAAATAAATGATATTCTTTTTACTAAAATATTTCGTAAAAGTTTTTTAGTTATTTAATTAGTTGTAAGGTTTTTATTTATTTTTAATGTTTACAGTATTTTATTTATCATTTTTATATTATTAAGAACATGAGAAATAATAAAATAAAATAATAATTAAAACTTAT
>BMAC01000626.1:375450-426665 GCA_014905375.1 Phtheirospermum japonicum | reverse complement strand
GGCTACGTTATGAGTGTTTAGTGAGGTTTTTATTTTTGAACGAGGTGAAGCGTATTGCTTCTTGATTAGAATAGGTTTGGTGAGTTATTGATCACGTTAGATCGTGAGTTAGCCACACGACTTATATTCCATACCCGTCCAAAAAGCCTTACATTACAACCCGAAAAGACCTTTTCCGATTCTTTGTTCGACAACACACTTAATTTGCGATTGAAAAGAGATTGATTTTCGGTGCTTGTTTATTGTGCTTGTATTTGTATGATTTGAGCGTATACACGTCCTATGCAGCAATGCTCGAGTGTTTTTGAGCGTACACCCCTATATATTTTCCTTTTGTGAGGATGCATGAATTCAATTCGAAGCGACAATGTAATACGGGTGGAGGGTTTGAGGTTGCATTGCATGTACCTATATTTTCAAAATTATTTAAGTAGCATAGCACGACTCATTACTTGGACTGATTTTCATTTCTTGCTATACTTTGAATTTATCGTTTGTTCGAGGACGAACAAACCAATTAAGCGTGGGGTAGTTGATTAGCACATATTTGTCCTTATTTTTAGTAGGTTTATTACTGGTTTTTCTTATTATTTTTGGTATAAGTTGGGTAGTTTAAGCTCTATTTCGTATATTTGTACTCTCAGCTTATTTTACCGCATTTTGACCTAAATTGATGCAAATAAGTGATTATTTGTGGTTTTTCACTTTACAGCTAAGTAACCGGAAGAGTTTAACGCGTAATAGACGATGTTCGATGTTTAAGTAGTGAAGAACAAGCTTTCCGGTGAAACGAGTAGCAAAAGATCGAGAATTTGAGACAGACGCGCAGTCGCGTCGACTGCGACGTCGACGCCACCGTCGACGCAAGCCATGTCAGCGAGTCATGACCGCATCAGTCGACGCTCCGTCGACGCAATGTCGACACAACTTGCTGAAGCGTCGATGTCGACGCATCATTGTCGACGCAACGTCGACGCTACTTGCTGAAGCGTCGATGTCGACGCACACCGTCGACGCACTCGCCCAGCCGACGCGCGCAACAGGCAGCACCGGCGCCGAGCACTGGCACGCGTCAGTCGACGCACCATCGACGCGACGGCCCAGAATCGGGATTTTAGGATTTCTTATGCTCCAAGTCAAGGGAAATCTATATAAACCCTCTAATTCCGTCCCAAAAGGAGAGACCTCTCCTCCATACTCTGAAAATACGATCTTTTGGGTTCGAGAACAACACAATCCGCAACCATATAACAACAATTGATCAAGATCGAAGATTCAAGAATCGCTAGCTTCAACCGTCCGTTCGTGATCCGTTCTTCAACCAAGATCAACCAACTCTCCGGATTAGCTAGGGAATTTACTACGCTTCCTTAGTTTAAATAAGTACTCAAACTCTTTTATCGCTTTCTTAGTTTAAGTTATGCAATTAAGTGATAGTTTCTAATAATTGTTCTTGAGTTATTTCATGTTTCGAACTTTAGAAACTTTTGATATTGCAATTCATAATCTTAGTTTAATTTATGCTTAGTTTTATTCATGCTTGATTAGTTTACTTCGTTTACATTTCGTTCTAGATAATTGATGATCGTTTATGCTGGTTAATCTTATTTAAAGCTCTTAGAATAATTTTTCTAGTTTATAAGTTCAAATAGCTGAATTCAATTTCCTAGTTTTAATTATAGTTCTTGCGCTTTAAATTCTTAGGTAATCAAAACAATCAACCCCCCCCCCCCCCCCCCCCAATTGCATGTGATATTGAATTGAACAAACTGTTTGAGATTCCCGATTGTATATTCCTCGAGAGACGACTCGAGTCAAGTTGCCAAGCTACGCGCGACCCCGTTCTCTTGCGGGCAAGCTATTGATCTTTTGACAAATTTTCATAAGTAGGCAACACAAAAGCTTGAATCACGCAACCCAAGTTGGCCCGAGATTGTTCGTTTCTTAGATGCACGTAATCTTAGAACCGAGGATAGGCCAGACATTGTCTGTAGAATTTTTAAGGCAAAGTTGGACGAGCTGATAGAAGATCTTCGCCAGAATCAAATATTCGGGCAGGCTGTTGTAGGTGAGTAGAAGATAACCTTTGTTTATTACCATGTGTCGGGTGTACGTATTGTTCATTAATACATGTCTGTGTTTCTGTTTAAACCTTCGATTGTAATATGTATCTATCTTTCTATAAAATACGTGCAGTTTTGTACACGATAGAGTTTCAGAAGCGTGGGTTTCCGCATGCTCACATATTGTTGTTCCTGGTGAAAGAGGCCAAGTATCCAACTCCTGTGGATATAGATAAGATAATTTTGGCCGAAATACCCGATGAGGCATCCGACCCCACGTACTATGAATCCGTGAAAAAACACATGATGCATGGACCCTGAGGTGTTGTAAAGAAAAATTCCCCGTGCATGGTTGAGGGCCGGTGCACGAAGCATTTCCCGAAATAGTACGTGGAGGCTATGTTGATTGACGATGAAGGTTATCCGCTCTACAAATGTAGGGATAATGGGAGAACGCTGGAAAAGGGTGGTGTACCCCTGGACAACAGATATGTTGTCCCTCACAATCGTCGGCTGTTGATGAAATACGGTGTGCACATTAATGTGGAGTGGTGCAACCAATCAAGGTCTATCAAGTATCTGTTCAAGTATGTCAACAAGGGACACGATCGTGTGACCGCCGCCTTCTATCAGAGCACTAACTATGGTGAATCTGATGAACCTGTTGACGAAATAAACATGTACTACGTCTGCAGGTTTGTTTCTTTGTGTGAGGCGGCATGGAGGTTGTTGGGTTTCGAACTGCAGTATAAGTACCCTCTGATCACGCATCTCAGCTTCCATCTGGAGACCGAACAGAGCATTGTTTATGAAGATTACGAGGATATAGAGGATTTGCTGAATAAAAACAGTGAAGGAGAGCATGTTCCTTGAATGGATGGAGGCGAATAAGAAATATCCTCAGGCGAGACTTCTGACGTATGCAGAGGCACCCTCCGAGTTTGTATGGGACAGGTATGCGAGGAAGTGGAAGCCCAGGCAATGCGTTTCGTGTGTTGGTAGGTTGTATTATGTTCCCCCAGGCTGTGGGGATAATTACTACCTGAGGTGCTTGCTTACTGTTGTCCACGGAGCTACTTGCTATGCAGACTATAGGAAGCACGATGGTGTTCAGCATGTGTCGTACCGTGAGGCATGTTATGCACGTGGTTTGTTGGAAGACGATAGGGAGTACGTTGATGGCATCGCCGAAGCAAGTGAGTGGGCCTCCGCTCAATCTCTCAGGTGTCTTTTTGTGTCGCTGTTGTCGGCTGATACTCTTGCTAGGCCCGAGGAAGTGTGGGGCAAGAGTTGACAGTTTCTGTTGGAGGATGTGCTCTACAGGCAACGTCTGATTTTTAAAAATCCGGGTATGTGCACGTGGTTGTGCGTAATGAATCGTGATTATAATTTATTGAATGTACTCTATTAGTTATGGTTATTGTGTTTGAGTGTGCTATGACCTAAACGTGTGTTGTTACTAGACAGGACTGAATTTGAGTGAGTCTCATGTAAAGGATTTAGCTTTGGTAGAGATTGAGAAATTACTGAGACGTCAAGGGAAGAGCCTACGCGATTATGATTCCATGGCATTTCCGGAGACCGATGGTAGCAGTGTTGGTCACAGTAGATTGATCCAGGATGAGTTGAACTATGATCGTAAGGCGTTGTTAGCTGAGCATGCCGAACTTCTCTCAAAAATGATGAGTGAGCAGAAGGGTGTGTACTCCAAGATAATGAGTGGGGTCGAGTCCGATGGTGGTTCTATGTTCTTCGTGTATGGATATGGAGGTATGGGAAAAACGTACATGTGGAGAACTCTGTCCGCTAGGTTGAGGTCTGAGGGTCATATCGTGCTGAATGTGGCATCGAGCAGCATAGCTTCTCTGCTTTTGCTTGGTGGAAGGACCGCGCACTCCCGGTTCGGAATCCCTCTGAATCCGCACAAAGGGTCGGATTGTAATATTAAGAAAGGCACCCCTCTTGTGAAATTGGTGATTCGTTGCAAAATCATAATATGGGACGAGGCTCCGATTATGCACAAGCATTGCTTAGAGTCTGTTGAGAAGAGCTTGCAGGATATAATGGAGGATGTAGATTTGGCCAACAGGCACAGACCATTTGGTGGAAAGACCGTTGTGTTTGGTGGAGACTTTCGCCAGATATTGCCTATTGTCCCCAAGGGCAGCCGGCAGGACATAGTCAATGCGGTTATCAATGCGTCCAGCATGTGGAGGCACTGCACTGTGTTGAGACTGACTCAGAATATGAGGCTCCGGAGTCTTGGTGATGGACAAGAACGTGCAGAGTTGGAGGAGTTCTCCGATTGGATTGCCAGCATTGGAGATGGAAAGATAGGAGGACCGAATGACGGTTGTGCTGCAATAGAAATTCCAGATGATATCCTCCTCCGATATTCGGGCGACCCCATTGCGGCTATTATTGAGGATACATATCCGATGTTTAGGGACTCTATTGATGACCCGATGTTCCTGAAGGATAGGGCCATATTGGACTCTGTCAACGAGTACATGAACACTTTAAACTCGAGCGAGGGGTACACCTATCTGAGTTCGGACAGTGCCTGCAGATCCGACGGTGGGAGTGATTTTTTGAATGATTTGCACACGCCTGAATTCTTGAATAGTATAAAGTGTTTTGGGGTGCCCAATCACGAGTTTCATCTGAAGGTGGGGACTCTTGTTATGTTGTTGAGGAACATAGACCACTCAATGGGATTGTGCAACGGGACGAGATTGGTTGTTACGAGACTTTCCACGCACGTCCTTGAATGCAGAATTCTAATCGATGCAAAGGCGGGCGAAAAGGTGTTGCTTCCCCGGATGAGTCTAACGCCTTCCGACGTTAGGATACCTTTCAAGTTTCAAAGAAAGCAATTTCCGATTATGATTTCATATGCGATGACGATAAATAAGAGTCAGGGCCAATCGCTCTCGAATGTCAGCCTTTATTTGAAGAACCCCGTGTTCAGTCATGGTCAGTTATATATTGTTGTATCGCGTGTCACCCATCGAAAGGGACTGAAAATATTAGTTTGTGGTGATGACGATTCGGGATCGAACATGACCAATAATGTGGTGTATAAATAAGTATTCACGAACGTATGATCTCAACGTTCATGTACGTAGTGTGGATTCGATCTATAATTTATCAAGTATTCACGAACGTATGATCTCAACGTTCATGTACGTAGTGTGGATTCGATCTATAATTTATCAAGTGTGAATTTTTTAGTTATTTCTCTCAATATCTATCTCTCTATTTATCTATATCTTCACATTTTAAATAATAATAAAAATAATATCAATACAACTTGCATTTCTATATTTAACTTTCTGCCTCGTGCATCGCACGGGTGTAAAAAAAACTAGTAAATATGTAAAACATAACAGTTTAGAGATAACAATCAAGGAAAAACACACACACAAAAAAAAAAAAAAGAAAAAAAAACATGGAATATGTCAAATTCAAAATAGATCGTTTTGATCGGATTGACCAAACAGATTGAAAAAATATATATACAAYCATATTATGCACCAACAGATCGGAAAAAATAGTTAAAATAAAGTATACATCAGATCTAATTATTCATTGCAAAAAAATTATACCTAGCAGCTTTATTCATCAAAACAAAGTCACCTTCTCGCAAAAATAGAAAAAAAAAAACATGTAAAAAATACCTTTGAAAAAACAGACATGATGTTGGTAATTATTTTGCGATATACGAAAATAACTTTGAAAAAAAATTAAAACTTAATCAGATTTATTTATCCAGATGAAAAGGCAAATATGAAGCATTGAAAAAAAATAGATCTTAATTTTATTTATCTGGATGAAAAAGCAGGTATGAAGCAACTATGCAGATTTAAAATAACACAAGTGTCCATCGATTGTAGATCTGAGAAGTTGTCCAATCGATTGTTTAAAAAAAAAAAACAGAGTAGTTCTCACAAATTAATAAAACTTATTACAGTACAGATTTGAACAGATTAAGAACATATAACCCAAAAAGAGTCAAGATGCAGTGGTGGCGCATTTTAATCGGCTTAAACAGATAGACAACAATTGATAGTCTTCACATTAAAATAATAAAACAAGTCAATATATTATTGATTGATAATCTCCAATCAACGAAAACAAAAATACAGACTGTTTATCGAAGAAAACTTACTTATGTATTGAGCAGATCTGATTAGAAATCTCTTAAACAGAAATAGATTTATCCACATATATAGAAAAAATTTGGAAAAAGGGGAGACCGCAGAAATTTAAGGGAGAAGGAGAGGAAATAAAACATGTCAACAACAATATTTATTCAGATCATAAGTACAATTATAACTTTTGGAAAACAAATCAGAAATTTGAATTTAGATCTTAAAAAAAAAAAAAACTGAAAGCTACATCGATTTATCATGAAAAAAAATGAAAAAAAAGAACTTGATTTTCAATAGCTGAAAAACAAATAAATCAAATCCACCCTAAAACCAATAGATCTAAACCCAAATGCAAAAAAATAAATAATAAGAAACACTCTAATGATTAATAGAGAAAATTTGTATATCGAAAATCTGGAGAAGAAAATTATCGAGATTTTCGTTGAATCTGGGGGATATGCAGATTTGGGGGATTTGTAATATTCAAAAACAACATAGATGTTAGGGAATAATAAATGACTGGGAGAATTCGATGAATCCTTGTGAACTTTCCACTCTCCCAACCCTCGGTTACATATGGACAAAAGAGAAGAAGACAAACGAATTAAAGAAATGAAATAGTTTATAGAAAAAAAAAACACTATTTTATACCATAAGCAAAAATACATAAAAGGAAGGATTTAATGTGAAATGATGTGAATTTGACGCATCAGATTTTGAGTAAATAACAAAATAACACTTGTAAATAGAATTTATAAGGAGTTGACACCTCAGTCAGGTGTCAACATAATTAACAAATAGGGGTTGATATCTCAAATAGACACTTGTCAACTTTTGGAATCAAATATTTATATGATCCTATCTTCCGTATAAGTGATAATTTTAATTTACGAATTAACAATTTAAACGTATAAAGCGACACTTTCATGTGTGTATATATATATATATATATATATATATATATATATATATATATATATATTAAGTAATACTTTAATTATAAAATTAACATTTTCAAAATTAAAAGTAACATATTTAAGGTTGAAAGTGATATGTTTAAAATATAGTGATATTTTGCAATCCAAAAATGATACATTTCAAAAAACATTTTTGAATTAGTTGCAGGTGACACTTCAAATTAAGAAAGTAGCTGATTTAAGTAGAAAATGATACTTTAAAGATGCAAAATGATATTTTTGATATAAAAAAAAACTTTTAAAATAAAATGTGTCACATTTCAAATTAACTTAAAAAAAATGAAATAAGTAAACAGTGTCAACAATTTGAAAAAACTCAAAACACATTTTGTTGAAAAGTCACTGGATTGTGCTCTCCACCAATAAATAATAATAAAAGAAAAGAAAAGAAAAGAAAAAGTGAACTTGGATATCAAATACAAATAGTATTGTTTACCCAGCTAGGGTTCTCCTCACCTCACTCCCCCCATCAATCATCATCCATATTCCCTCCCCAAATTCAGCTCCCGAGAAACCCTAGATTCTTTCTCTTGGTGACGACCATGACTGGCAAAGCCAAGCCCAAGAAACACACCGCCAAGGAGATTGCAGCCAAAGCCGACGCCGCCTTAACTAACCGCGGCGGAGGCAAAGCCGGTCTCGCCGATCGGACCGGCCAGGAGAAAGGCGGCCACGCCAAATTCGAGTGTCCCCTGTGCAAGGTCACCGCTCCTGATGTCAAATCTATGCAGATCCACCACGAAGCTCGCCATCCCAAGATCCCCTTTGATGAGTCCAAAGTCAATAATATTCATGCTACCATTGTTGCCGAAACCTCCAAGCCTAAGCCCGGCGTCCGCGGCAGCCTGAAGAAGTAGAAAATAAGTGACTCCTCTCTCTCTCTGTCCCCTGTTATTTTTTTTCTTTTCTTGTTCAATCGGACAATAAATTGCCACACTCCGGTCGTGTTTGTTGTTGTAATGTTATGCCCTGTTTACTGTTATTATGGATATGGAATATTGCAGTCTAGTCTAGTGTTTTATTTTGCTAAAATAAATATTTGCGTGTTTTCTGCTCAAAGAAAAGTTTTCGGCCTCGTAAGTGCGGGAAAACAAAGGATATGATTATTCGAATTGGTACTCCATGTGGCTTAGTTGTTATTCTTTTGTTATTTAGCTGATATAGTTATATTACTGAAGGAGATTGACAAACACAGCTGTCATTTTATTGCTAATGAGGGATGTTCATATTCTCCTTCATATACAAGGAGAAGATATGGTAAGCGAGTCAAAATTTAATTAATCTCTCTGCTCCATAGCTCAGTATGATCTTGTAGTATAACATTCTTGCTTCTTCTTTTTCTTTTTTAAGAATTTTGTATACATGTGGTATTGACCATTGCTATAATGGGATTCGAATAGCATTTGCGGGTGTTGTTGTAAATGCATTGATAAGGCTTGTGATGTGAAAATTTGAGTGTGCGTGTGTTGCTATTATTAATTAGGCTTATGAATGTTGCTATTACTCTAATAAGAGGCTCCATAGATACAAGTCTATGTCGGTGAGAATTAGAGATGTCGGTATTTGATATAAGGGTTTTCTTTGAATATGAACATTGCTGTTAATTTCAGGCAAATGTTCACCAATTTCGTTGGGGGCTTTTTGAGATATGTTGTTAGAGGAATGCGAGTTGTGATATGGGTGTATTTTGTGAAAAATAAATAAAAAATCACCGCAAGAACTTGTAAATGATGATCCTTTTGTCATCTTATCTTGATCATGTATCATAATCTGAATTAAATGATATGATGGACTCTGGATAGCAATATATGGGAGAGGGCCTAGTACTGTCATCATGTGGGCACCTATAATGTAATGTTAGTAATTTGTCAATATGACGAAAAATTAGTTCTTTTTTGTAATGTGGTTAATACTTGGATTCGTTGTGTTGAATTCAATGCTTTTTAGCTAGTCGTGGATCTTTACACGAGCTTGTGTGTGGAGTATTTTAATATTTCAAAACTCAAATAATAACATATCTCGGTGCATGTGTTTATCCTTCAATAGCTTTTACATGTAAGCTGCTAGTTTTTTCTATATTTTAGATTTGTGAATATGTTGTAGACAAGTGCAGCTTCACCGGCTATGAGAGCCTGTCACAATTATAGTAGTAGGATTTTGGATAGATTGTCTGAAATTGTGTGAAAGCTGCCTTAAGTTACACAAGCATGCATATTGTAGCTACAAGAACATTGTTCCAAGCAAACAAACTATACCATTTGCTAGTCTATCAGGAACCAACCACATTTAAGAAGGGAATGTTCTATATATGTATATCATAAAAATAGCATTGCTATGTTAATCCCTTGTAATGCATCTGAAAATTCATTCATTTAAGTTTTCAATGCAAGTAAGTGCTGATTATAAATAAGGAACCAATTACATCAAATTGAATTTGATTAAAATAAACTGTATAAATAAATGCGCAGCAACTCAATCAATGTTAAACAACGATAAGTGAAAGAACAAAGCAAAAATCATGTCGAGTAATTTTGAACAACTAGTAATATAAGTGAATTAATAACAGGTAGTACTTGAGGCATCTATACGGGGTATTTATTGAGGTTCAATTACAGAATTACAGCCAATGCAAGAATTTACGAACAAACAATAATTTCAATTACAGAATTACAGAAGAGAAAAATGGTGATAGAATATGAACGCATATATGGAAATTGGTTTATAGCGCGAGATACGCGTGGGCCGTGTGGTTGGGCATTGGGCCGGCCAGTGTGTCCTTGGGCCGGATCTGCAACCAACTCGAAATTTGCCTGTCCAAATTGTCTTTCGGGTTGGGTATAGTCTTTCTAGACATAGACATGGGCATGGACACCAAAAACTCGAGAAATCCAAAATTAAAATCATTTTCGTTTATAATTTTTTATTGAAAATTATCGTTTCAATTTTTTAATTCTCACTTTAAAATATCTTGAAACTATCGATCACATTTATTTTTTAAGATTGTGGGGGTACACCACTACCATCAAAATCTATTTTAAATATTATATATCAATTTAATAGGCACTATCATTTACAAATTTATTAATATTATATTATATATTCAAATTAAAATATTAAAATTGATTCCACCACTAAATACTTTTAAATTATTATATAACAAAAAATATATTACAAGAATAATCATCCAAATATAATATCGATTTTCATACAAAATAATAAATTTTTATTTATCACTTTTTCCCCTTGAAATTGGAAATGGAGATAGAAACACATCCGTACCTCACCTAAAATTCAAGATTTTAAAATCCAAACCCTAAATTATACTTATTCAATTTCTCAATTTAAATTTAAAAGAAGACTGGTATTAAATTATAGGTTTGGTGATTCAAATAGGGGTATGATGGTATTGATAAGGTAGATTGCACTGGTAAAAATTGGACATGAATATAAAAATATTTATAATATGTATATTATAACGTAAAATAGAATATAACACGTTAAAAAATTATAATTTAAAATGTTTATAAAATATAAATTGTATGCTAATAAGAATGAAAATATGAACGTGTATACACCCCAATTTGTGGAATGACTCATTCATTTCCTAATATCAAGTACTCAAACAATGTTTGTCATCAATTATTTAATTTTTCTAAATCTTTAGCTGCATTATACAAAGAAAGGAGGTTTATTGGCTATTGGATAGTTATCACATGCTTTTCGTGGCGCGAGTATTATACTATACAGATTGACGTGTGGACAGTTAGATCGTTGCTTCATTGTTTTTGCACTGGTCACTACCATTCCAACAACTTATCACTTCAATCTCATAAAATTCCTAGTAAATATAATATTCCATCATTTCTCATTTAATTAGGAAAATGGTGTGCCATTATTGTTATATATATGTTTTATTTAATATTTTCACGAGTATACACCATCTATTATTTTTATAAATAATACTAGACTTTTTTTTTTCATTTTTAAAAAACTATCTTATAAATTTAATTACAAATTAAATGCATCCTGTGTCGAACAATTGAACCAAGCTATCGTGATAGCGTTGATCAGAGACACAAGACTAGGACTATTATTTAATTTTTTATTTTCTAAGAACTTATTGATTTCATATTGCCATTTTGCATGTGTCACGTGCGCCATATAAAATAATTATATTGACCAATTCAAGCACCAATCAGTCTTCTACATAATAATATATATATGAATTTGTTTATATTTCTATCATTAGTATTAAACAATTTAAATATTCAAAATGTCGTCCTTGAGTAGCAATACCATCCGCTTTCAGAATTTGTTACCTGCAGCGCCTTCCTCTTCTTCGTCTCCATCTCCATCTCATCGTTTCCCACTGAAATCTATCATTTTCAAACCAACATCTACCACCTCCGCCGGAAGGGTACACGTGTCTTCCTCTTATTCGTCCGTCGCAGCTCCTCCTCCGTCGACCATGGGTGACGCCACAGCCGATTCCACCATGGACGCTGTCCAAAGACGCCTCATGTTTGAGGACGAGTTTGTACCCGAAACCGAATTTTCTCTTTTTTTCATTCTATTGCTTTTTCCTTTTTCTTTCAAACGTGCTATTAAAGTTTGCAATAGAAAGTTGATTTCAGTTCTGGGTTTAATTGACTCGACAATTTTTTTTTTCAATTAATAAATCCATCAACTATCCTGTACATAGTATTAAGAAAATAATAAATTTGGAATCATTGCCTTTTTTCCCCTTTCTTTCATTTTTAGTCTTTTTTTTTTGTTGTTGTAGATTTATTTAATTTTACTGTTAACAAAGGAATCTTAAACGTTTGTGCATTCTGCAGATGTATATTGGTTGATGAGAATGATCGGGTCGTTGGTCATGATACCAAATACAATTGTAAGTGTTTTAGATTTCTTTTCCTAATTTAATTTACTTTTGTATTGCGCAGTCTTTGTTATGCCTTTAGCTTTTCCAGAAGTAAAATATTATTGAACCACAACCTCCCTATACGCAGGCCACTTGATGGAAAAAATTGAGTCCGAAAATTTGCTGCATAGAGCTTTCAGTGTGTTTCTATTTAACTCAAACTGTGAGTTACTGCTTCAGGTATGTTTGTGTTACCTGAGTGTTTTTAACTCAAAATAGTGATTATTTTTCATTTTCATTTTATTTTTTCAAACGTGTAGCAACGATCTGCAACGAAGGTAACCTTTCCCTTAGTGTGGACAAACACTTGCTGCAGCCACCCACTATATCGCGATTCTGAACTCATTGAAGAAAATGCTCTCGGTGCGATATTGACCCGCACATTTCAATTTTAAGGCATTGTATTGCTTTTGTATATACATAAATTACTTGCTCAATTTCAATTTCGAAGGGGTTAGAAATGCGGCGCAAAGGAAGCTGTTGGATGAACTCGGTATATCCGCTGATGACGTCCCGGTCGACCAATTTATTCCGTTGGGTCGTATTTTGTACAAAGCACCATCTGATGGAAAGTGGGGAGAACATGAATGTATTATTTGCATACTTGTTTTAGTCTTTCATTACCAACTCTGTGTTTAGCCATTTTGACTAAAATCACTTTCTGTTGCTATACCTAGTGGACTATCTACTATTCATTGTGCGCGATGTTAGCGTGTACCCAAATCCAGATGAAGTAGCCGATATCAAATATGTGAACCGCGAAGAGTTGAATGAGCTTTTAAGGAAAGCAGATGCCGGTGAGGAGGGTGTGAAGCTGTCCCCGTGGTTCAGATTAGTCGTCGATAACTTCTTGTTGAAGTGGTGGGACCATGTCGAGAAAGGGACTCTCCATGAAGCAGCCGACATGAAAACTATTCATAAGCTATAGATGTGCAGCCAATGATGCAATATCATAATGCTCTATATATATGATGCTCCTTTTTAGATTGTTGCAATGGAAGTGAAATATGTTGTAATCTTGCAACCAAGACCACCGAGAATTAAAACAACTGTCCTTACATGCTTGTCCCAATGAAAAACAAACTAATCTAGGGATGAAATGATAACGTTCGTCTAACCGTATGTATTACTATCCATCACTCGAAGCCTCTGAAACATACAGATTCCGAGTCTCCACCACCTTCTTCGAAACCCGAGCCAATCTCTCCACGAGTAACGTTAATGCTAGTAGCTGCCGACGATGAACGAGCACTCTCAGTCTCGCTCTCACTCTCGGGCATAATCACCCCGTGAAGAAGGGCCGCCTTTCTCTTGCTCCTACTCCTTTGCCATCTCTTTACCGACTCCGACACCTCTCTCTCGTCTCTTGGCCCGGCCAACGCCTCTCCCGGAGATCCTAATTCTTGCTCGTAACTATTGGGAAAAGGAGTTGCCATAACGGGAAACACGAGGGGCTTGAGGAAAAATACGAGAAACATAACAAGGAAGATGAATATGTATAGTGTTGTCCAGACGTAGAACGTCCATTTCCACTTGTAAACGAATTCTCTCGTCCAGGGAGGCCGAGACTGAACTACGATTTCTGATTCGTAGAACTGAGGAAGGGACATGGTGCCGGCTCGAGGGATTAAGGTTATTCGGATGTACTCTGTCCGGGGGGAGTTTCGGGTTTCTTTGTGTTTTAGTATTGGGAAGGTGATCATTTGAGTCTCGGTGGTGATCCCTAGTATGAGGGGTACGCCCATGAGAAATGTACGCGTGAGTCTAATTGGCCAACTCCAGAATCGTAGCATGCACGGGTGACTTGATTTTGCTACTAAATCTCCTTCGAGCGATATTAATTCGGCGGTGAGCTGGCAAACAAGAAAGAGAATGCATCAAATGCAATGGTCATTAAACAAACAATTTTCAGATATTTCTTGACATGCCAGTTTTTATTTTTGCTCTTTTAGCCAAAATAACCAAGAAATAAAGCATTGGCGCCCTGCTAATTTCTAATTTCTGGCTACACATTTGGGCATTTTTTAAGAATTAACCAGCCATCAAAAGGGACTAAAACTGCAATGAGAATATGTGGGGACAAAAATTGCACTACTTACCAAATCATTCAGAGACCAAAATTGTTACCTAAAATGTTTACAGAACCAAAATTGCTAGGCCTATAATTACAACGCCAGTTTTATGTGCAAAAGCCCCATTTATCCCTGACCTGTTGATAAAATCAAAATTATGATGAACGGAAAATGGAAAATTTAATTAATTAATCATTTCATGTAGATGATATTTCCTTTTTAGTCTATTCCTCATCAATAATATAAAGAATTTTAATGGGAAAAGAAAAGAAAAAAGATGATTTACCTGAAATATCCCCAGATCCCTGTTGTAGTCAGACTCAGGCATCAAAAGAAGCAAGGAAACATAAAGGGTATGCCCAACAGCAGCTTTGTTCCCAAAAGCAAACACAGCCGTCGGATGAGCCTCCACGTAATCAAACTGCAAACCCTCCCTCACGTAAACTGGCTCCTCCGCCCACGCCCGCACCAGCCCGACGCCCAGGACCGCCGCCGCCGCCATCACCGCCATCAGCACCATGCACACATACGCCGCCGCCACCAGCCCCACCGCTACCCTCCCCAGCAGGAGCCTGCCCGTGGCGGGTTCGGAGCCGTGCTGGTCTTCTTTGGCCGGGCGGTGCTGGCGGCGGAAGAGTAAACCGGAGACGAAGGAGATGATGGAGAAGAAAGGTGAAGCGAGGCTGAAGATAGAGGTGGAGATTATCTCGGCCTGGAGTGAGAGGAGCTTTGTGAAGAAGATGAATGGGTTGGGGAAGATGGGAATAAGCTTGTTGTGGTTGCGATGGTCGGTTACCTCATCGGACTCCATAGATGTGATTATTAGCTAACTCTTGAAGATTATGAATTTTATTTTATTTTTACTTTCTGCTTCTCTCTTTAGTGTGTAGATAGAGATGTGAGTTGGGGTAATGTGTAAGTCAACAACAGATGTAATGATGCAGACTGGACAAGTAAAACCATGCAGATTCATGAGATGACACGTATATCACACACGGTGGCTACGAAAATTGTTGTTGTGCTTTTTATTTTTTATAATCAATTTACATGGGCCAATATATGAATTGTTGATTGGGCCGGTATTATTTATTAATTGTTGGTTTGGGCTTGAGGTAATTAATTAAAATGTAAAAAAAACTCTATGAATTTTTTTATTTTATTTTATTTTTTTTTTGGCATTCTAACGTTTAAAATAATAATAATAATAATAACTTAAGTACATTCTTTACTACACAAAATCTTGAAAGTGCATCATCCAACTAGTTAATTCGTCCCGACTCACCGGGGCTCACCTGAATTTGCGAGTGAGGTTGCATCATTTCAAACTCGTATAATTCAGATGCATTTTATCAAACAGTATACTTCTGAATGCATTTATCAAAACTTTTTAATTTTCAAAATTTAATACATATTTTTTTGGTTTTGAATCTATTTGAAAGGTATATTATTATATCAAATTAATAGTTTTTTTTTGACGAGAAGCACGTTTGACAAGCTTAAGACAAATACACATGATTAAAGACTTTATTTTTTAATATGCAAGAAAACTAATACAAAATGATTTAATAATGCAAAAAACAAAGAAAGTTGAACAATAAATGTTAAAACTTACATAAGTTATAAATATTGTCATATAAACAATATCCGAATTATTATAATTTCATTAGCTTGTCGATTCATATTTCACTTATTAAAAATAAGATCCGGATATTATTTTACTATAGACAAAAATATAAATTGACAAGCAAATAAAATTATATTAATATAGACAAAAATATTATCTATTAAACATGGGTTGTTTATATACATGTTCAAACCTAAATAAGTTATAAATCTATCATATAAATAATATCCGAATTTAATAGATAATGCTAGTTTTCTTTGTCTATAATAATATAATTCCATTTGCTCGTCGATTTTTCTTTATTGAATAGAAACTAATATCATGTTGTATTATTCAACTTTCTTTGTCTATTGCATTACTAAATCATATTGTTTTAAACTTCTTCTATATTTAAAGAAAAAATTAAAATCTTTAATCGTGTGTGTGTGTGTGTATAACTTCTCATATATTTGAGTCTATGTTGTATAATGTGCTTTTTATAATCATAAAACTATACTAATTTGACATAATATACATTAAAAATAAACTCAAAACTAGAATTTATTAAATTTTGAAAATCAAAAAGTTCAGGTGAGTTTTGATACATGCATCCTGAAGTATGCGGGTTTGGTAAATTGCATTCTAAAACATACGGTTTTTAAAATATGCGACCTCACTCGCGAGTTAAGGTGAGTTCTGGCAAGTTGACTGGCCGAATGATGCACTTTCAAAATCTTGTGTAGTACATGATGCATTCAATTACAAAAATTCGTTAAGATGCAAACCTAAAAAATGCGTATATTACAGGATGGTTACAGTTTTCTTCCCCTTAATTTAATATATATACAATCTTTTATTCTCATAATTTTATATTAATTTATTATTTAAAATATTATATTATATTTAAAAATAACAAAATTTACAATTGGTTTGATCACGGTTCGACCTGATCGAATTTGTGATTCATTGAACCAATTGATACACCGATTTGGTGACCGATCCAGTTTTCAAAACCTTATTTATTATCGAGGGATTAATTCCCTTGTCATTTATCTCGATGAAACAAATACCGCGAGTAATTTTTCGTCTATACCGAAAGAAGAATTTCTTGATATTCTCATTTTCTCCTTCTTTTTTTTCTTCTTGCAGTGTTACTGGACTTTTTATAGTTTTACTTCGATTTCATCAATCTCCAACACAACTTCTATAATTAATATAGTGGGGATGCTCATTTAGACTAAGCTCTAAAAGCCTTGAGATTTATCAATATAGTAAATCGATAAATTAAGTACAAGCTCAACTAAAAAATAAACAAGTCAAGGTCAAACAACCATCATACGAGATCGGATGGTGTGTGGAAAATGAAATGTCATCAAACCAAAAGAGAAATATCAAGATCTTATGCAATTCCTCATTTTTTAAACAACAAAACATATAATTATATACTGATCAACAACACACGCACGTTACTCATCGACATCATCAGAACATTAGAGAGAAAGGACTAGTACTTTATCATCACCAGTCACATTAGGGATGCTCGAGTAGTAGTAGAGATTGTTTGTAAGAAAATGGAAAGCATTTAAACACTCAAACTCACACACAATATATATAATAGAGGAAACACTTTTACTTAATGAATAAACTTAAACTTGTTTCTTCCGATGACTCTAAGACTTAGGGTATTTATACACAACAAAATACACCCTTCAACTTCATCTAATTAATTAGGACAAACCAAAGGACTCGAGCTAATTCATGTATCATAACCAAGTACATGAATAGACAATTCTAGAACCCAGACTCTTCAAATCAATACAATAAATTTAGTTTATTATTATTATTATTATTATTATTATTATTTCAACACCCGCTCTTAAACTAGATTCATGACTCCGAGAGAAAAATATAATTTATTGAAAACGTCGAACTCCAAAGCCTTTGTGAAGATATCCGCAATTTGATCTTGTGACTTCAAGTACTCGAGCTTCACTTCTCTCTTTGATATGCATTCACAAATGATACCTCGTATCAATGTTCTTACTTCTATCATGAAACACCGAATTCCTAACCAATGCAATAGCCGATTTATTATCAACATAAATCTCCATCGGATCCTCTTGTAGAAAATTTAGTTCCATTAACAAACATCTCAACCAAATAGCGTGACAAACACACGAAGTCGCCGCAAGATACTCCGCCTCATAATTAGAAATCACGATAGGTTATTTATAAGAATTTCAAGTAAATGCAGAATTTTCCATAAAGAAAACAAATTCGGTCGTACTTTTTTGAGTATCATCATCACCGGCCCAATCACTATCACAATAGACAACAAGTTCAAAATTGTGCGATGAATCATAAAATATCACATGATCAACTGTACCTTTAATGTAACAAAGTATTCTCTTGGCCACTTTCAAATGCGATGTAGCAAGAGCTTCCATGTGTCAACTCTTAAGTCCAACACCAAAAAGAATATCCGGCCTCGTACACGTCAAATATCTCAAACTTACAACAAGAATTTTAAAAAATGTTGGATTAATTTTCTCAGCATCATCATGCAAAGATAATTTAACTCCACATTCTACCGGGGTGCTCACCGATTTGCAATTCTCCATCTTAAATTTCTTGAGAATTTCTTTCGCATAACTTTCTTGAGAAATGAATATTTCATCATCTACTTCCTTCACCTCAATCCCAGAATAATAAAACATCAACCCAATGTCTATCATCTCAAGATCCTTCGTCATGTCTCTCTCGAACTCATCGAACATCTTCAGAGTATTCCCTGTAAAGATTAAATCACCTACATATAAAAAAAAAAGAAACATATCACCATTTTTGTTCTTTTTTTACATAAAGCGCATGTTCATATAGATATTTGATAAAACCATTTTCTTGAAAATAGATATAAATTTAACTATTCCAAGCACGAGGGGCTTGCTTCAAACTATAGAGAGCCTTCTTCAAGTTCAACACTTTATTTTCATGCCCTTCAATGACATAGCCCAATGGTTGATCGCCATAAATTTCCTCCTCTAAAACTCCACTCAAGAAAGCGGACTTTACATCTAATTTATGGATTTTCCAATAATTTTGAGCCGTAATAGAAATGATCAAGTGAATAGTTTCAAGATAATCTAAGGGCGCAAAAACCTCATCGTAGTCAATCCCCGCCTTTTGCTTGTACTCTTTCGCTACCAATCTCGCCTTCTATTTCTCAACTCCGCCTTTTGAATTTCTTTTTACTTTATACACCCACTTCATGCCAATTGAGTTTTTACCTCTCGGAAGTGATGCAACCTCCCAAGTATCATTCTTTTCGATGGATTTAATTTCTTAATTCATGGAAACTCGCCAGTTCTCATCACAAGCGGCATCATCATACTCAATAGGCTCAATTTCGGTAAATAAATAAAATTGAGTAAATTTGTTCAAATTCATTATTTCTTCGGTGACACCATACAATTCATGTATGCTTTTAAATCCTCGAGGAACTTCACTTGAACTTGAGTCATCAACATGAGTCTTTTGTGGAGGAGGCGTCAGTGGTGGTGTGTTCGGTTCCTCTAGAACTTCTTCCTTATCATCAAAAAATGGACTACACAGGTCATTTTTCTTTTGATCTTTCCATTCACACACCTTTTTCATCAAACTCAACATCTCGACTTATCACAATTTTCCCATTGTTTGGGTTGAACAACTTATAACCTTTCGAATTTGGATCATAGTTGATGAAAATATATTTTGCACTTTTATCATCAAACTTCATTCATTTTTTATCAGGAACATGCGTTTAGGCTATGCTTCCAAAAACTTGCAAGTGTGGAATAATTGGCTTGTATCCACTCCATGATTCTTGAGGAGTTTTTCCATGAACACTTATCGTATGATTTCGGTTCATCATGTAAACCGCACAAGAAATGGCTTCTGCCCAATACTCCTTCGGCATGTTTTTTCTTTTCAACATACTCCTCACCATGTTAAGGATAGTCTGATTCCTCCTTTCAGCTACTCCATTTTGTTGCGGTGAATATGGAGTCATCATGGGATGATGAATGCTATTTTTCACAAATAGATTTGAATTTATTTGATGTAAATACGCAACCTTGGTCCGAAGAGCTTTGATTTGATAGCCACTTTGTTTCTTCACCATCGCCTTATATTTTTAAAACATTCAAACACCTCCGATTTCTCCTTCAAAAATACACCCAAGTTTTTTGAGAATAATCATCAATAAACAACAAAAAATAGTTATTCTTGCCAAGTGAATGAGGTTTGATAGGTCCACAAACTTCAGAGTGAATTAAATCCAATGGATGTTGAGCTCTTTACAAAACTCCTTCGGAAAATCTTTCTTGCGTGTTTACCATAAATACATCCTTCACAAAGTTGATCGGGATGATTTATGAAAGGCAATCCATTCACCATTATTTCTTTGCTCATCATTTTGAGGCCATGAAAATTCAAGTGTCCTAACCTCAAATGTCATAGACACGACTCATCTTTAAAACAAGATTTCAAGCATATAGGAATATCACTTTGAATGTTTAACAAGAATATTCTATTTCTCGTCATGGGAACTTTGGATAAAAATCAAACATTTTCATCTTCCATTGTCAAGATTTTATTCTTCAAATGAATATCATAATTTTTCTCCAAAAGCTGCCCTAAACTCAAAATATTACTCATATGGCTGGAACCAAAAAGACATTTGAAATGAATTGATAGCTTTCAACTTTCGAACGATCAAAATCGTACCTCTCCCTTTGACTTGAACTTTGAAAGAATCTCCAAAAGTTATGTCGCCGTCGATTGATTCATCATGTTCCATGAATTGATCTCTATTTCAAAAAATATGGCTACTTGCACTGAAATCAAGATATCATTGATTCCCCTTCTCATCTTGGTTATTCTTGCAAGCAAGAAGCCAGTGGGATCCACATCTTTTTTATCATTGATCTCTATGAGATTGTTTCTCTCTTCGAAAATATTCTTACATTCCCACGAATAATGACCAAAATGATGACATGTATAAACAGTAAACATTTGATTTGTCATACCATTGTTGACTTGGCATGTATCCTTCCACTCTTGGACCTTTGCCTCATCCACGACCTCTTCCTTGATTCTGGACTGCATAGTTATTAACACTAAATGCATAACTATAATCGTTGGTTGCATAATAATTAAATCCGCGTTCGCCTCTTCCACGACCTCAAAATGCCCTTGGCTATGACCACCTCCGCGACCTCTTTGAGAAGTGAATTGATTCGCCTCCTTCTCTTTTAACGATAATTTTTCTTTCAAAGCATGTTCCACCGATTCTTGAGTCGGCTTCTTCAGCCTTTCTTCATGGGCTTGTAATGAACCCGCAAGTTTATAAATGGTCATGGTGTCAAGATATTTGGACTCTTCAATGGCAACAACCACATAATTGAATTTCGGATCTAAAAATCTCAAAAAACTTTTAATGATCCGTTCATCGTTCATGTCTTCTCCATATCTCTTCATTTGATTTGCAATCGCCAAAACTCTTGATATATAATCCGAGATTGATTAGAAATCCTTCATATTAAGGATTCGAATTCAACCCTAAGTGTTTGGAGACGCACCTTCTTCACTTTGTCTATGCCTTTAAATGAAGCTTGAAGAATTTCCCATGCTTGTTTGGAGGTAGTTGTCGTAGAAACTTTTTCGAACATCTTATCATCCAAACTTTGATAAATGAGTGTTAGCGCCTTTTGATCTTTTTTCATGGCATCATTTGTTGTATCATCACCTTTCTCCACGGAGTCCTATACTTCATAGGCTCCTAACAAGGCTTTCATCCTAATGATTATCATAATTTTCTTTGGTGAGTGACGAAACTATGAGTGGTGTTCCTTTTGTCATTCTTCTTCAAGATTTCTTCTCTCAAACACGAATGGCTCTTGATACCAATTTGGTAGAAAATGGAGAGCATATAAACACTCAAACTCACACACATAACATATAACGGAGGAAACACTTTTACTTGATGAATAAACTAGAACTTGTTTCTTCCAAATGACTAACTTTGGGTATTTATACATAACAAAATACACCTTTCAACTTCATCTAATTAATTAGAACAAACCAAAGGCTCAAGTTAATTAATGCATCATAACCAAGTACATGAATATACAATTCTAAAACCTAGACTCTTTAAATCCGTACAATGAATTTAGTTTTTTTTAATTATTATTATTATTATTATTATTATTATTATTATTATTATTATTCCTATTCTTATTATTATTATTTCAACATAGCACCCAGCTCCAGTCTGGTTGTGGTTTTCTTATGACAGACATTCGCAGCCACCTATTTATCCTCACGTAGTGTTCTCTCATCTTTCCATCCGCCAGCAAGCCTGTGACGACCGTAAAGGATGACTCGTGGTTGCCCCAGACCTTGTCGTCGGGAGTCGCCATTACGGTGCCATCGGGGTGAAAATAACGCCGCATAGGGGGCCCGATGGCTCCCCACTAGGGGTTGAGGTCTTGCCGGTATACAGGTGTAGCCTGGATATTAAGAGCAAGCGCTTATTTTTGTATGAAACTCAATTCCCGACAAAAAAGTCAATTTATATTACCTAATCTTATTTCCATTTTGGCTAAATTGCAATTTTAGTATACAAAAAACTATGTTTCTACTAAAATCTCCAACTCCTTAAAACAGAAGGACTGGGAAATTGAGTTTTCTTTTTTTCAAAATTACATTACTAATTATTAAAATTATCGATGTATGTTGTTGACACCATTATTAACCGCGATTCAAAATATATTTTCATTTTATATCCAAAAGTAAGAATTGATACCTACCCACACCACTACCAGATATAATAGTGGCCATCCCAAATGAAATATAATAATGTTGATTTCTAACCCCAGAAGAACAACCAAATGAACATACCCAAAAGATTAGTGACAAAAAAAAAAAGTTTGCTGAAATGGCCAATGGAAATTACAAGGGACTGACTGAGGTACCTCACTAGCATGAAATTCCCATGCATGGTCACACATATCATGCCGATTTATTCGATTCTGCCATCAGAAGGAAGGAACTATTTTTATTAGAAAATTCAATAAAAACCGGCATGCATGTATATAATTTCATCTTCAATCCAAGGCTGTAATTGAGTTGATGATGAGCTCAGGGAACTTACTCGTTTACCATCCATGACCGAAAGCGAGGTGGCTTTCATTTTCGAAGTCCTTGTACTTTTAATATGCGTTGTATGTGCGCCTTACCTAGCCATAACTCTAGACACTGGAAACAAATGCACCAAATTATGCATAAGATTTGGTAGATTTTATCGAGTGCAAGGTACAAGAAAAAACTAACCCCAATTGAACCAGAATCTACACAAATGAATTTTTCCCTTTCAAAAACACAATCAAATTTAGAAAAAATAAAAAAAGTTGGTAACCAACTCACGATCGAGCAGAGAGAAGAAGGAAAGAAAAAGTACCCTAGGTGCCCATAATTTGTTATCTAAAGCAATTGTGAGCCACTCACTAATTCGACCAAAAAGATTAGCTCACCAAGAATAAGATCGTTGACCTTCAAATTACTCCTTCCAATCTGATTGACTTCTCGATGACCTGGTTGACCTACAAAATAAAAACCAAGTCGTACAGTCCCGACGTAGGCCCTCCGATGCTTAAGTTAGTTCAGTAATAAATAAACAAAATTTCAAAAGTAAGATCAAATCAACTTAGAATAAAAGTGAGGCACAAAAACTCTTTATATAGACAAGAGACGTGTTCCCAATCTAGGGTTCTTGTCTCCTATTTAATGGATATAATAGTTATTTAAGTGCAACGAATTAATATAAACATGTATATTTAAGTAATTCCAATGAACTGATACATGCGTCCATGAATATAATAGTTAATTGTATACAATAAATTGATATTATACATGAATATATTTAATTAGTTACAAAGAACTATTTAATGCATGAATATATTCAATGAAACATATATGAATTCATTTATTTTCAATACATATGTACTAAATTTGCTGAATTTAAAAAGTCTCTCTTTTAATTAATAAAATATTAATTTATCAATATATTAATATCTCTCTAAATTAATAAAATTTCATAGTTCCAAGGTTATTAATTTATAGAGATTTTATTGTATATTGAATCAAAAATAATCTTTTTTACGCTGGTACTAGGATTTCTTAAGTGTAATTCAACTGATTTGTCCTAATAATATATAAATTAATAATACTAATTTGACCTAAATAGAAAAATATAAATTTAAGGAAACACAAGTTACGTTTTGGCGCTAAACGAGAATTTTCCATTTAAATATTAAATATATAATTAGATTATAATTATTTATATATATAACTTGTAATTGTAACTCATTTATATATAAAACAAACAAAAAAAACTTACATTTATCTCACTTAACTCACCAGCAAAGTTGTCTCCTCTTATATAAGAGGTCCTGGATTCGAATTCCTTGTGACATTCGGGGAAAATAATATGGCTTCATATGTGGGCAAAGGGTGGGCTGGATTCGATTTGGATTCAATTTCTATTATCATTAAATAAAATATCGTTGAAAAAACTTGTCAGTATTAAAAAAATAGTATTCAATAAAATACCAACAAAAAAAAATCGTTGATAATATTAAGAAAACCTAATTTATCGTCACACATTAACATCTGTCGATAATTACATTACCAAATGAGTCTTTAGTAAGTTCGTCGGTATAGTAATTCCGACAAAATTTTGGATACTTACCATGGAAAAATACGTCGGTACCCCGTGTTCCTTCTGTAATGATATTTATAGAGTTATGTACACTTATCCTATTGATAATCCGTGTTCTTTTGCAATGATATTTATAAAGTTATCCTTATCCTCTAATTGAGAAAATCCATTCTCATGACGAGATAAGATTTCCTACAAAAAGAAATAAAAAAGTAGATTCAATCAAGCCTCATTTCCTCATATGAGAATCCTCTAGAAACTTACAAAGCCTCAAATATTAGGGCCAGATGTCACGGGTTCGCCCATTTGGTCGGGGTGACGCAGCGGAATACGCCCGTGCAGCGCCGGGGTGTTCGCGTCGACCATGTTGTCGACTAACGATGACACCTCGGCCAGCCTTATTTGTGTGGCTATCGGATCACATATAAAAAGAATAAGAAAACAAATAAGAGTGGGGAGAATAATAGTTGTATTAAACTCCGAATAAACTCGTTTGCTTACAATACAATAGGAGATTAACCTATTTATAGTACATTACGTGCTAGGGTTAGGGTTCTCCCGCAAGCTACTCGACTAGCCCAAACACTTCGGCCCATAAGCGCCGCTTGGTTTGAGAAACGAACCTAGACACTAATTACATGTCTAATACGTCTGGTTCCAACAAACATGGAAAACCTGTTCGATATGGTAACTAAAGATATAAGAGATCTTCTTGCCAAAGGAGTCTCCGCTGGGCTTAACTCTCAAAGCTGGATCGGCCAAGTATGTCCGCAGTATCGCTCGGCATGGGCGCACAATGAATCGGACCATGTCGCTCGTAGCTTCTCGGTCACGCACGCTCTTACCCGCCAGAAGGGTCCAGAGTCTTGCCGCCATCCTCATCCCTTCATCTCGCCAACCTGGTAGGGATCCGTGCCGTGTGCCATGGCTTGGTCCCCGTGTGCGCGCGTCTGCTCGTCAGCTACACACATCACCTCGTAACATCCCGCATCCTGCTGCCAGTCAGTCCGCATAGCTTTGGCCGTGTCGCCTAGCTCTCGGCACCATGTGCCTTTGCTGGTTACCACATGTGCAACATGCCCCGGCAGTCCATCGACAAGTCCCGGTCCCGCTTCATCACTCGCTCCACGCCGAGCACCGAGTAATTGCGCCATGAATGCGTGCAAGTGACTCGCCCCGCCGAGTCAGATGTCACAGGTCATGACATCCTCCCCCACATGTATTTTTATCGACCCCGATACGAGCCTCTCATGAGAAACCCCCCGATAAACACTAAGTGAAAATAGGTCGGTTCCTCGTTGTTCCCTTTGCCTCCCATGGCCTCAAACTCCAATAGTGTTCTCCGAATGATTCCCGTTTCCATAGATCGTCGTTGTAGTATAGTGGTGAGTATTCCCGCCCGTCACGCGGATAACCCGGGTTCGATCCCCGGCAACGACGCCATTTTGAAGTGTAATTTTTCGTGGTGTTGAAATATATCAACGGGTTCATGACTTGGTATTATTGGAATTCGATTCAATTGAGGAGTCTATGTGTTTCAAGTTTTGAAAAGTAAAAGGAAAATGAAAATAAAGCAATTAAACTAACTATACTAAGCTAGAAACTGAAATTTCATGTTGGTCGAATGCATCGTCGGATGCCTTAATCTGAAAAAGCAAGCAAATAATGGAAATAAGCAAAAACAAGCATTGTTTCACCAAGTACAAGCATGCATGCACAAGGTACAACTATGCATAAAATCCTAAATAATGCAAATTCTCTAAAATTGAAAGCACAACTAGCAAGAGCAATGAAAATTAACGAGAAAGTTTAAAACTTTACGTGAAATAACAAGCATCACGCAATAGATCTAGGATTTAAACTAAAACTATGCATGAAAACTAAATTACAAATAAAGCATAAGAAAAACTCAAAATCAAGACGATCTAAGACTCGATCTATGATTTAGATGTGTCACTCATATAGATTCCATAGCCAATTCTTAAGATCTACCTTGAAATCAAGGTGCTAAGACAAAAAACATAACATGAAGAACAAGCATGGAAATGAAGAACAAATCATGGAAATAAAGAATAAAACATGAAACTGAAAGAAAACTTACTTGAATTAAGAAATGAAACAAAGCTTGAATGTAATTGCATTAAAAATAACAATCCAAAGGAGTATTTGGATTCTTCTTAGGCTTACAAACCCAAGTAGGTGCTTGAAATTAAATCTAATCTAGGAAAAGAAATTACATCAAAACTTGAAATTAAATTTAAAACCTAAGAAAGAGAGAATTATCCAATAGCTTGAAAGTAATTTTGATCCCAAACCCAAGTTAGGGTTGGGAGGGGAGTTATATTCTTCATAGGTACAAAATGTAGGCTATTTATAGTTGTTTCTAGGGGCAAAATCGTAAAAAATGCTCAAAATTCCTAAAGTCTCAGCATCGCGGTCGATCGCTGCAAAGCAGTCTATCGATTGCATTGCCAAAACGGGGGAAGCTACTGACCGGAAGTCGATTTGGAGCTCTTTCATTCGATCCGTGACCAGTCGATCTGGCATTCGATTAGGAGTTTTTCAGTCGATCCTTGATGCTTTCGGCTCGAATTTCTTGTTTTTCGGTTCAAAACGTCCGCTGAGTAAATATAATCCTTTTAGCCACCTACAAAATAAGAATTCAAACTTAAAAACCCCAAAATAGCACAAACATCTCACATATCGTACTCTTAAAGCCAAAAAGTAAACTAACAAGAAAATGACCTAAGAACTAGAATAAACGACTCAAAACGACTAAAAACAACGCTAAATCCTAACTAAAAATACTAGGAAAAACACAACAATTACATGTAAAACACTCCCATGGTCTCGAACTCCAATAGTTTTCTCCGAATGATTCCCGTTTTCGTAGATCATCGGCCTGTTTGGCTAGGGTAGTACCCTTCCTGCTGGTTTCACAAGGGTCAGCGCCCTTCTGTTGGTCGCTTGTCGTCTAGGTCCCTCAACGGTCTTACTGCTCTCCACGTGTGACGTGATTTCCCCACGTTCGGCCTCGCCATGCTCAATACTGCATGCGTACTTGGATCAACTTGGCACGTCGGCCTTTCCAGTTCCTCAAGGTGTTGCTAGACCTTTCAGAATCTGCCAGCTCGCTCTTAAGGAGCTGCTCAAAGAAATCAGCCAATACTGAACACTCTTTGGCACGTGGTGTTGTTCATGTTGGATCTTTGGTAGAACCCTCGGCTTCGCCCCAGCACTTTCCACCGTGGTGCCCAGTCCGTGCATTGGTTTGACGTCCAACGCATTGTCAATATTCTCCCGCAATTTCCCAGGTGTTATACCTATCCATACTAGCACTGGGATAGACCCAATCAAGTTCTCACTGCTAGACTTGATCGATACTCGGCTAGTTTCTCCGCTTCGTGACTTAGTCACTTTGGTCTGTCGTACTTGATTGGCAAGTACCCACGTATTTGCCTCGGTGGTTTCTCCTACCGCCTTGGTTAGGTTGCATGCTCCCGCTTTGATGGATCTCTCCATCTCGGCCATGCTGCACTCCTCCATCTCGGGTCCTGTCTCTTCTTCCCAGAATAACTCATTCGGGTGTGATTGGTACATCCACACTCGGATTGGCTCACGATCCTTTATCCGTGCGGTAACCCTGGGTGTTCCGCCGAAGCATTACTCATGCTACGTCTGTTCTTCTAACTGTCGCATCGCCATGATCTTGGAGGGTTTTGAGACTCGCTTGCGTCCCCACAAGTTGGCTCGGTGTGGTGCCCTCGCCGTGATGCGTCCTCGGATGGCAGTCAAGGTTCACGACACCTTGCAGTTTTTCGGAGACTACCCTTGTCCCTTCCAATCTCATCTCTGCACTCTTTGTGCGGGTCATTGGATCGATCGAGAAATCCAATGAGGTATTCAACTCTTGTCGAGAGTTGAATGTTCTCCATGCTAGTACGGAGGTTGGCCTGTCCCTCCTCAAGTGGCCGACTTCCCACGAGTCGCTCTGCCCCCTTGGTCCTCTAGCCATCTCATCCCTCGGTGACTCATGGAGGTTCTTCTCGACTTCCCTATTGCACTCAACAGATCTCCATGGTCTTGTCATCTGATCCGTGCCTTGATAAAGGCGACTTTCTCTGCAGCTTACTCCCCTATCGAACTTTTTGCTAATACTGTGAAATAGGGTGGTCCGGGCGGCTCCCTCGAGTCATGCTGTGCGTTGCTTGACGCTTCACACCGATTTTCCTTACTTCTCATCCGTTTTGACATCCGGCCCTAAGGGTTGGAATTCCCTTAGCCATACCCCCTTATGAGGGGACCACCCTTAACATCACTCAGTGATCCCGACCCGCGAGTAACTGGTCTGAACATCGGTGACAACTCGCAGCTCAGGGTTGTTGTTGTCTCTAGAAATCCCTCGATGTTGTCCCGCCTTGCGTAAGGATGTTGATGATCCCTCGCAAACCCTCGACCCTCTCATCTATGGACCCAATAAGGTCGGTTCTACCAATCAGGTTCCAAGACCGCGCCGCCATCCCTGAGATAGCTTGGATCTGTCCTGAAATTGAGTCGTTGACTCGAGTAAGGGTATGATAGTGCCCCGCCGCCATAGATTCTTCCTATGAATGCGCCAATACCGTCCCACATGCCTCAAATCTAGCCGCCGAATGGACTTGGTTCGATCCACTCCTTCCTGCTTGCCTCCGAGACCCACTCGGTCTCTGCGCTGACGATTTCAACAGATCACAGGTCTGGTTGTGCAACCAGATCTGACCATCCTCCCAGGTACTCTCGGCAGAGTTGCCTGCGGGGCACCACGCATCAGCGCGGTGCCGGTCATCCCTCCGGTCTGGACTCTCCACAAAGGGGCCTCGGTTCCCCTTATAATCCTTCCGAATGACCCAATAATTCTTGTCTTCGCCATGTCCGAACACCGCCACTAGAATTACGCCCACAAAGACTGGTTCGAGAGTTTGGCTGGCAATCGTGCCAACTTTAACGACTTTGTCACCTGTATTAGCTCTGGCAGCATCACGAGCCAAGTTGTCTCTGATACCTGGCATCGGTGGTCAGTTTGGCTCTGATACCACTTGTCACGGGCTCGTCCACTTGGTCGGGGCGATGCAGCGGAATACGCCCGTGCGGCGCCGAAGTGTTCGCGTCGACCATGTTGTCAACTAACGACGACACCTCGGCCAGCCTTATTTGTGTGGCCATCGGATCACATATAACAAGAATAAAAAAAACAAATAAGAGTGGGGAGAATAATAGTTGTATTAAACTCCGAATGAACTCGTTTGCTCACAATACCACAGGAGATTAACCTATTTATAGTACATTAAGTGCTAGGGTTAGGGTTCGGCTTTCCCCTCCCGCAAGCTACTCAACTAGCCCAAACACTTCGGCCCATAAGCGCCGCTTGGTTTGAGAAATGAACCCAGACACTAATTACATGTCTCATACGTCCGGTTCCAACAAACATGGAAAAACCCGTCCGATATGGTAACTAACAATATAGGAGATTTTCTTGCCAAAGGAGTCTCCGCTGGGCTTGACTTCCAAAGCCGGATTGGCCCAGTATGTCCACAATCTCGGTTGGCATGGGCGCACAATGACTCGGCCCATGTCGCTCGTAGCTTCTCGATCACGCGCGCTCCTACCCGCCGTGTCCGAACAATTCGGGCGGAAGGGTCCCGAGTCTTGCCGCCATCCTCGTCCCTTTATCTCGCCAAACTGGCTTGGTCCCGTGTGTGCGCGTCTGCTCGTCGGCACGCACATCCCCTCGTAATGTCCCGCGTCCTGCTGCCAGTCCGCATAACTTCGCCATATCGCCTAGCTCTCGGCGCCATGTGCCATTGCTGGTTACCACATGCGCAACATGCCCCGGCAGTCCCGTCGACAAGTCCGGTCCCGCCTCATCACCCACTCTGCGCCGAGTGATTGCGCCGTGAATGCGCACAAGTGACTCGCCCTGCCGAGTCAGTTGTCACAGGTCGTGACAAAGAGGACTCAACTCATCCAATTGCAAAATCATAGGTGCCTTGAGCACCAATCTTAAACCCATTTAACTACTCAAATAATCGAGCAGAGCCTAGTTTGAACTAAAATTTGGTTGAACAGGGCAAGTCATTTTGGATACTATATCAAAATATATATATATACTACGAATTTTCTTTTACGGTCTTAGAGTTTATCAACATAATTGATTTATCACAAAATTTTAGAATTGTCTATCGAATACAGCGATATCAAAAATATTTCTCTCTCAAATGGTATCGATAAATCTCACTGTTTGTAACATAGATAGTGTAGATATGTACAAACAATTGTACATTTATTGATAAATTTTTATCTAAAGAATTCACCACTCTGTTTCAAAATTTCTATGGAAAACTGGAGGTTCCTTTTTTTTTTTACTTCACAAAATTATAAAAGCGTCATGACTAAGATTTTGACTAATTTCATTGCAATAGTATTTAATTACTAGAGCATAACTGCATCAGTCAATAAAGTCAAATTCGAGCTTTAATAAATTAACCATTTTTTTTTCTCCATTCCCTTAATTCTTTTCGAATGCTCAAATTAACTGGAGATGCACGCAAGAATCTAGTAGTAACAAATTAAATTAAAGGAATATATATCTATAACAGAATCCACATTTAGAAGGTGCAGTGGACATGTGGCTAACGTATTGATTTCACGTGCCCTCTCCTTCGGATCTTATTTTATCTTATAATTATAATGTGTGTATCTAAACCTCCGCTCACTTTTTCCCGGTAAACCATGTCTTTCCCAATATACCCGCTAAACAATCAACTTCATGAACCCCTTATTCATCTCATACTTCGTTTATAGTTTCCCAATTAATCAGATTTTTCTATTTATTCAATAATTAATAATACACATAATACGCACATACCCACATATATAGAGACCTCTGTGAAACACACTCTTCTCATCATTTAATGATTTTGAGGTGTAGTCACGAAAAGTCTGTTTTATCAATTTTCCCTCTCACGCATACATCTGCAAAAATGAGTAGTGGCCAAACGCGAATCGCGCGAAGAGTTAAAATAGGCTAGCTAGAATTTAGTATTAAAGAGCTAATTAATTAATTAATTGCAGCTCATTTTGGCCAACTTGTATCTCGTTCTCTCCTCATTGGCCCCCATTGCGAGTTCTCGTTTTGTTTAAGGTCAATTATATATCTAGCTACATGTGAAAAAACAGTATCAATCGATATCTTCAAAACCCTAATTAATCTAATTAGGGTTTGGTGTAGATTGATACTGTGGGCTAATTATGAGACATGTAGCTAGATTTGAAATATTCTTAAAAAAAAAAAAGATTGATCTAAATTAAGACGATATAAATATATATATCAATGGCGGCGAGTGGAGGAGCACCACCGCCGTCCGTCAAGAAAGAAGGAGGAGGTGGATCCGATGATCTTGATCAGAACGATCATCATGACCACGTTGGGAGCATCAATAATAACATGAAAGGCATCAGCATTGCGGATAGAAGGGCCGCGAAATGTGGTTTCAATGCGGACAACATAAGTGCTGCTCATTTTGGAACGGGTGGTAATAATGCCAGCTTGTCGCCACAGGTCCGGTCACCGTACGTCACCATACCGCCCGGTATAAGCCCTTCAGCGTTGCTCGATTCTCCTATGTTGGTGCCAAATGCTCAGGTTAATTCTTTCTTTTCATTTTATTGAATTATTAAATATATATTTATTTTTCTTTCAAATATGTGGAATTAGAAAGATGTCAACTAGCTAGATTTCCAAAAAGAGCTAATTGTACACATTCAATTGCAGGTATGCTTGTTAATTTATTCGGTGATCAATTTTAATTGTACTAGCAGAACCCCATATTTAACACCATTTGTGATCAATTTTTGCAACTTTTTGTTTGTGGTATGTATTATTTTTTATTATATATGCATAGGCCCAACTATCTCCTACTACTGGAACCTTTCATCAATTTCCACTATCACCTAATCCTGAGAGCTTGAAGCTCAAATTGAAACTTGCTAGCGAGGAGGACGACGATACTATTAAAGCGTTGGACTCATCTTCCAAACCCGAGCCTAAATCAACGTCCGGCGATTTTATGGTCGAACATTTGGTAATTTGTCCTTAAATAACAATGTGCTTAATTTAATTATTACATGATATGTGACCATTATATTTATTCTTAAGCAGCCATTTGAGGAATACTTCGAATATCCAAGGGATTTCCAAGAAATGAGCAAAAAGGATTGTTTCGAAGACACACTAGCCAAAACTGAACAGTGCTTGAGTTTGCAGCAGCCTAGCAATAATAGTAACCAAATGTCTAGAGAAATTAGAAACACAAATATTAATATTAACCCGAATTATCAAGAAATTAAACACCATCATCAAAAGGGTGCATACATTCCCAAAGAAGTGGCTAAGCATTCCGAAGACGGTTTCTATTGGAGGAAATATGGGCAGAAACACGTCAAGGGGAGCGAATTTCCAAGGAGCTATTACAAATGCACCAACGCGAATTGCCTGGTCAAGAAAAAAGTCGAGCGCTCACACGCAGGGGAGATCACGCAGATCGTGTACAAGGGGTCCCACAATCACCCGGTACCTCAGCCCTTTAATAAGAGGTTCAATGACATGTCATCGGAGATGGCTAACAATCAAGGTGGCGGTGGTGGAGGTACAAGTTTTAATGCAGAAAGCACGAAAGATGTCGTGTTTGGCTCGGATCATAATTGGATTCCTGGTCATGGTTGTTTGGATGGAGCAATTACTTCAGCATCACTCCTTAATGAATTTCCTGATAATAATCCTCTGTCGGTTAGCAATTTCGATCAGACCCATGTTGAGACGACGAACCAAGACTTTTCGGCTAATACCGTTGGCAGTCAAGATGGAGAAGATCAAAATCAGGCCAGCCCCGAGAGCATCTCTTATAAGGACGAAGACGACGAAAATAACACTGAGTGTGAGCCCAAGAAAAGGTACAATTAATTAATTTTGAAACACTTTCATTTAAAAATTATCTCTTTCAGGGCATAATTTATTTTACTTTGTTTTATTAGGAAAAGAGAGAATTTCCCATCAAATGAAACCACTATACCTAGGTCCGGACGTGAATCGAAAGTTGTTGTCCAGATAGAGAGCGATGTTGATATTCTCGATGACGGATATCGATGGAGAAAGTACGGTCAAAAGGTCGTGAAAGGAAACCCGAACCCAAGGTACGGATGTCCCTCTGTTAATTAAAAAGTCAAACCAGAAGTAGTACCAGAAATTTAAAAAGATTCTGGAAATCGCAAAACATGATATCCTTCGATTTTGCAGGAGTTACTATAAGTGCACGACCCCCGGATGCCCGGTCAGAAAGCACGTCGAACGAGCGGCCAACGATATTAAATCCGTGCTCACGACGTACGAGGGCAAACACAACCATGACGTCCCCACTAGCAAAACCGGCAGCCTCGCGATCTCGGATGCCGCCAATCAGCTACAACAGGCCGTCGCTAACAACAACATCGGCGGCTCCAGCTCGTCGCCGATGGTGCAATTAAAACCCGACCACGTCTCGAAAGCTGGGAAACAGGCCCAAGATAATAGTAACCTCCCGTTGTACATGGAGAGAAAGCCGATCCTGAGCTACAACGACTTCATGAGGTCGAATTTGGCGGGAAATTTCCCCGGACATCACCACCACGATCTCGGCTTCGGAGCGCCTTCTCTTTATCCATATTCGTTCCCTCCGTTCCCTTCGTTGGCTTACAACTCGCTCTTGATGAACGGCAATAACAATAATAGTAATAATAGTAATCACATGAAGATGTATTCGTCGTCCTCCAAGTTTAATTATCCGATGTTGCAGCCGGATTATATGTCTATGGCATCCCAAATGAGTCATCATGTTCCGGCTGGACCTGCGGCTCCTCACGTTCCTAATATGGGTGGTAACTTTGCTTTCAATAGTTACGCGGCGCTACAAAACTTGAGTCGAGGGCAACATGAACAAATCAGGGAATGCCAAACGGGGAATATCATGAAGCCGAAAGAGGAGCAGACGGAGAATGAGGGGGAGCTATTTGATACGTGCCTATCCGCACCGAACCATGGAAATGAGAATCTTTGAATAAATTTTCCAGTGAGACGTTGTTTGTTTGTTTATTTATTTTTTTTCGACTTGTGTCCCGAGTAGGATGTAGGACAGGGGCACATTTCAAATTTTTTGGACCAAAAACATTTCTGTCGTGAAATAAATTGGTTTGGAGTGCCAGTTTTTTGCTATTCTGTCTAACAGTTTTTGTGGAGTTGAGGTTTTGTTTTGGGCTGTGAGGCTGTTTTAACAATTAATTCTTGTAAACACTAATGTTTATGAATTCCATTGTTATTTGCATAGGCTGGACATTGTTGTTAGATTTCTGACTTGTCCAATTTCACCTATAAATATGTATTTTTGAATCAGATTTCTATTATTCCACAAACCAAATTTTTAGATCTTGTCAGCATGCTCCAACAATCCAGTCTTGCACCCAATAGAAAATCCTAATCCACGCGAGCGATAGTTAGGAATAATAGATTGCATGCCAATCTACCATTGATTAATTTTTAATCAAACGGTCAAGATATATATTGCATGCATGCCTCATGATTTTCATGTATATATACTTATCTCTATTTCAATATGTTCGTTATGCTCGAAGTGATGGCCCGTACGTGTTTCATCTTGAAAGATCTCTAAGTTCAATTTCTCAGGGGAGCAGCTCAATTACGACATATTACAATAAGTTCAAAAGCCTATGGGATGAGTATATATTGGTAAGTGTTCTTGTGGTCTCTACATGAATCGAATGCCCAGATTCTACGTCAATTATTATTGATTTCTCCTATGCCCTCTTTGACAAAGCTTATTCTCTATCGCTAAAAGAAGAGTCCCAGAGAGGATTAACCAATCATTAAAAAAAACATAAAAATGTTGACGGGTGGGATCCGTCAATATTTTGGCATCATTAAATGATTTGATGACGGCATTAACCAACCCGTCAGTATTTTCTGACGACTTGCTGATGGGTTTGAATCGTCAACAAATACCCCGCGATAACCCGATCCGTCATCATTTTTAAATTTTATTTTATTTGAAATTTCTACATGTATTTATTTCACATATTAATAGTTCAATACAAAAACTAATTTGCATTTCTAAAAAAAAATAAATATAAAATTAAAAATAAAATATAATTAATTAACAATTCTATCGTATAATGCATAAAACATAAATAAAGTACCAAATATAAATATCATTCGTTCCTAAACAGCTAAACCACATCATCAGCAGCAGCAGCTGGAGTATCAGGGGACGGTCGTCGACGTCGCGCTGCCATCGTTACGACGACCTCTTGCATCACCCGGTCACGGAGAGCCGCCTTGTACTGAAGCTGCTGACGTGCATGCTCCTCACGCATGGCCTGGAGCTGCTCCTGATGTACACGCTCGTTCTGACTCTCTACCTGACTCAAAACCTCCATCTGCGTCTGGAGCTCCGAGACACGGCTATCAAGAACATAGGAGGTACCGCCTGTGGAACTCTTCGAAGCCAGAAGAATTCCTAAACATCCTATGCCACATCGCCAACCCTTCTTCACCCCGACGGTCTGTAGATAGACCGTGTTTTCGTCAACGGCGGTAGGATCCGGTGATGATGCACGAGCCTACTCCAGACGTCTCTGATACTCCTTTTCTACAACATTTTGATTGATGTATAATTTACCGTTATGAGAATTAGAAACGAAATATATATATTTATATTAATTATATTAAAAAATTCTTACAAAAGTATGCTGCGACCGAGGATCAGTGAAAGAGTCGTCGAGTCTCTCGTGCATAGTCAAGAAAAACTCGAATGCATTAGGTTTTCCATCCAAATCCTCACGCTGTATACAATATTTAAATTACGAACAAATTAATTACTTACGAGTTAAATTTATAAACATATTTTAATTTTACTTACGAGCTGACGTGCATGACAAATCGCAGTGCGAGATCCTCCTCTATGCTTGGCTATCCCAGTACCAGGTCCGCTGGGCTCACTCATCCTGTTCCTGCTTGCCTGCTTCTTGTCTCGAACTCCACTACCCATCTCCTCCAGATTTTCTCGCCCACGCATCAGGGCACCCTCCCCTCCGTTCTCCACTTCTTCTTCCACTCGTGGAGACGGATGCGCCACGAGGTGGCCATAAAACTGTAGAAGTTCTTCCCTACAGCCTCCTCAGGCTATACACTCGGATTCCAATAATAGCGCCTCTACAAAACAAAATAAAAACAATTTGATTATTAAAAATCATTATATATAATAAATTTCGAAAACAATATTAGTTGAATTACCAAGAACTCGGGCCACCACAACTGACGATAAGAATTGAGAATATGCTCTTACTTCCAACCATAGGAGTGTACACGAGTCTCGTGGATTTCTCGAAGGATAGTCGGTAGCTCTGTCGAGTCACTGCGTATCCTGGTAAGAACATAGAGTTTATTAGGGCAATATATTGAAATAAAGAATTTATTGCTTACAAAAATTAAATTAAAATTACTTACCTCGGGGGGATGACAAAGATCTCGATCATACTAGGATATTGTGGCACGAGTCCTCTCGATGTACTGGCCTCGGATGGGGTGGTTGGAACGATTGATGGGTTTTTTGCTGATAAGTCCATCGTATCATCATTTTCAACGTCTATCTGATGATGAGATGATGATGATGATGATGAAGCATAGCCCGAAGATGGGCCTAGAGAAGAACGCACACGACCTCTACCTCTTATCTAAATTTTTTTTAAAATTTTAGCACAATTGAACCGAAAAGATTTAACAAAATTCTATCAATCTAATTAAATTTTAACTATATATGTATATATTAGTTTTATAATTAACTTGATCTGACACTTTCACTGTCTACGTATCGTCAAACTCATTTTCGTCCGTATCTTCATCATCGGTTATAAATTCATCTTCTGTCTCCTCTGCCTCATCGACAAGTTCATCCGAATCACTGATAATAAGGTCGACGTGTAATCGAAAATCTCCATCCTCCAATTGTATTGAATTTTGTATTTGTATTTTGCATTTATAGGCTCGATAAAATCTATTGTCGATCTCACTTTAATTTTGCACGTTGCCAACCAATCCAACTTATCCCGTTTAAAACTTGTATACAGGCAGTAGTAAACTTGAACAGTTTTGGCAAAAGTACAAACGGCTCATAGAGATTGAATCTACGGTTATAATTTACATCGACAAGATTATACTGACGATGAACCTTTGTGTCTATGGGTGTTGGACCAAACCACTCACAATTGAATATGAGTGCGCATTTGTAAGGCAAGCCAGTATAGTCGAGTCTAACAACTTTTACGAGACGACCATAGTAATCATACTCATCATCCCTGTAGTTTGTTCCTTTTATACAGACGTCAGTGCTTGAAGTTGATCTATTTGATCTGTATGCAATTGTGTTAAATCTATATCCATTAATCTTGCAACCATGATATGTAGTCACACATCGTGATGGACCTATTGATAGACTCTTAATGTACTTGTCAGTGATATTGTTCAAGGGATCTTGTGCCTATAATGACGGAAAGTAATAAACATATTATTTACTAATATATTGATTTAAATGGCATATATATATGTCACAATTGTATATAATTATTTTATAACAAATCCCATATCTCTCAAACCAATTGGCAAATTCACTTTCCAATTTTTTTTCAGTCTATCATCTGTAATATTTGGTTGAGACTGTTTTACAACCTCCGTGAATACACTGTATATGAATAAAATTAAACATTATCTTAATTTATTATATGATTAATGTTTCATTAAAAAAATTACAAATGATGAAATTTCGAACCTGATAAATTCTTGCACTTCTTCACAGTTCAGTAAATCTTAATTTCTCACCGCATCCAATTCTTCTTTACTCAAGAATCTTTTCCCGATACCGCTAACGTTTCACCATATTTCTTAAATACTGCGGGAGCGTCGTCATCATTGTCTTCACCATTTTGTCCATCATCATTACGAGGCAAATTTGTCCTCTTCGTTAAGATGTGATCTTCAAAATAGTACAAATTGAAAGTTGACGCCTCTTTGATGAGATATGCATTTACTATTGAGCCTTCAACGCTTTCCTTGTTCTTCACGTTGTCCTTCAATTTTCGAAGAAATCTCACGAATGGATACATCCACCTATATTGCACTGGACCTGTAATTCTCACCTCGCATGCTAAGTGAACTGGCAAATGCTCCACGGAGTCGAAAAAACTAGACGCAAAGATCCTTTCAAGCTGACATAAAATTAGTGGAATATCACGCTCTAAACGACGCATATCATCAGTTCCAACCACTCTGCAGCTGAGGTTCTTGAAAAGCAAACTCAGCTCTGTGAGGGCCTTCCACACGGGATGGGAAAGCAGTTCTCAAAAGGCAATTGATATCAAACTTTGTATGAACACATGACAGGCGTGACTCTTCATCCCAAACAATCTCAATCCCTTCATATAAATACAACGCCCAAGATGTATATCCATCTGAAAATTGAAGAGCTTTTACCCACTTACACAAGACAACTTTTGATTTCTTATCCAGTGTGTAACAAGCTTTAGGATACTTTTCTTCTGCGTCTTGTTGGAGGCTGGGGCGAAAACAATATTCGTTCTGTTCATCCCTGAATTTGGGAGTGTCTTTTATATTCCCCTTGAGATTCATAACCGTGTTGAAAACATTCTCAAATACATTCTTCTCGATGTGCATAACGTCTAGATTATGCCAAATCAAACTTGTGCTCCAGTATAGCAAATCCCGAAATATGCTTCTTTTTTTCCAACCACTTGATTTTTCTATGCGTCCATTGACAGTTTCTGCATCTAGATTGGTAAATTTTAAAAACCCCAAATTTTCTATCTCTGTCAAAATCTATGTTCCTGACCGTACGCTCGGAGGTGGAGTCTCCACCTTTTGATTCTTTCGAAAACTCCTTCTATCTTTTCGAAAAGGATGACCACAATCAAAGAATTTTCGATGATTATCAAACCAAAATTATTTCCCAATGCACTTGAGAGTAAATGCATCTGAACGTTCCATGTAATATGGACATGCCGTTCTGCCAGCCGTGCTCTAACCAGACAACATGAGTAAGAGGGGAAATCGCCAATCGTCCACATGAGGGCTGCCCACAATTGAAAACTCTATTTTTTAGAGATATCATATGAGAGTGCATCGACCGTTCACAGTTGATTCAACTCAACGATTAGAGGTTGGAAAAATACATCCAGCTTATACTTCAGGTTTTTGGGGCCTGTAACAAGAACACTCAAAAACATGTATTGCTCTTTCATACACATCCATGGAGGCAAGTTGTATGGTGTGACTATCACCGGCCACGAGGTATATTGCGCCCCGAAACAACCAAAAGGTTGAAAATCATCTGTGCAAAGTCCCAATCAATGCACCCGAGAATAAAGGAAAGATGGAAACCGAAACTCAAAAGTCCACAAAATACATACGACGTATGATAATCACATTACAATCACATTCTCAAACTATCCAAATCAATGGATAATTCAGAATTTGGTATCAAACTCTCTATTTGATACTAAATCCCAAACAGGTGTAAGGTAAGTGTTTCAGCGTATACATATTTTATACTTATTGATGCTAAATCACGCTCTTAAAATCCGTGATGTGATGTTTCAACACTCGTCAGCTCTTAAAATTGATGTTTCTCAATATCGTCTTTTCAAGCATACTTAGTTTTTTGCTATGATTTACCATCGTAAAGATTTGGGTGTTTTTCTTTTCCTTGCTCGGGTATGCAGGAAGGCACCTAAATAGTAAATATAATTTGTATGTGTGTGGTAAAAGTAAAAAGGGATAATTTTTTTTGCCCCCCAATGTATACAGTTTTTTCACTTTGCCCCCCGAAATATTTTTTTGTTCCACTTTGCCCTCTGATGTACAAAAATTTTCGACGTTGCCCCCCAAACTTTATTTACGGCGGGATATTCCTTCTATATTCCATCGACGGGCAGATGGGGGGCAAAGTGAAAAAATTTACACTTTGGGGGGTAAAATGCAAAAAATCTCATAATTTTGGGGGCAGATTAAAATAATATAAATATTGAATTTTTGACTTAAGATTTTATATTTTAAAAAGATATATAACTTTTATCTTATACTCACACACACACAAAGTTGTCAATAAAACTCCAAATTAAAAAAAAAAAACAAAAAAAAACCCCATAAGTTTCCAATTAATATTTATAATTTTTTAAATATAAATATTGTCAATACATCTTTTTTGCCCCCTGATGTACAAATTTTTTTGACATTACCCCCCAAACTTTATTTACGACGGAATGTTCCTTCTAAATTCCATCGACAGGCAGATGGGGGGCAAAGTGAAAGAGTTTTACACTTTGGGGGGTAAAATGCAAAAAATATCATAATTTGGGGGGCAGATTAAAATAATATAAATATTGAATTTTTGACTTAAAATTTTGTATTTTAAAAATATATATAACTTTTATCTTATACTCACACACACACAAAGTTGTCAATAAAACTCCAAATTAAAAAAAAAAAAAAAACCCATAAGTTTTCAATTAATATTTATAATTTTTTAAATAAAAATATTGTCAATACATCTTTTATATTATTAATTATTAAAACACATGACTAATTATTATGTAAATTATTATGATACGAAAAATAAAATTATCATTCGATATTATTATTTGTATAAAATGTGTGATTAAATACTATATTAATCACGAGTACATTAATTATTATATAAGATTATGATGAGCAGGCGCTAAAGATTCAGCGGATCCGTGAGGAGTAGGAGCGTACCCAGTTGACGCTCCGTCAGCAGATTGAAGAAGTTGTTGCTCGGGCCATGGGTTCGTCAGCCTCCCCCCTGATCCGGATGGTGGTCATATTTAGATGGATAGTTATATTTTTATACATTCGATTGCTGAAACGATTTTTTGTTATTGAATAATTTATTTTGATTTTGTTATTAGTGGATTATTTATTTTGGGTTATCTCTAAAATTTTATTTCTTTATTATTTTTAATTTAATTATTAATTAATTAAATTTTATCTAAAATTTGTTTATTAATTAATATTAATTTAATTATTTTATTTGTTTATTAGTGGCTGGCGGCCAACCCGCCAGTAAATACTGGCGGTTATTCCCGCCAGGATTTACTGGCGGTTATTCCCGCCAGGATTTACTGGCGGGTACCCCCGCCAGGAGTGCTGACGGTTTGGCCGCCAGGAAAGTATCAGATATTCCTGGCGGGCACAACCCGACAGGAATACTGGCGGGCGTTTTCTGGCGGCAAAAGCCGTCAAGGAAACCGCCGGCATTCCTGGCGGGTTATATTTCCCGTCAGGATACAACAATCCTGACCGCAAAAATACTGGCGGTCATTATCCGTCAGGAGGCCGTCAGTATTTGATATACTGACGGATTTGGCCGTCAGTATCGCCGGATTTTTTTGTAGTGATCACTGAATTAAAATGCTGACGGGCTGCTCACTGACGGCCTTTGCCCGTCAGCAATATCAACCCGTCAGCGGACGTCAGTATATGCTAACGGTTTTTATGCCCGCCCGCAAAATCCGTCAGCATAAAGCAGTTTTTTTTTTTTTTTGTAGTGAATGTGAAACAAAGTTCTCATCAAATTGAATCCATGACTATGTTGGCTCATAACCCTAAGTTTGGCTATAACAAAGAAAAGAAAAGCCGAAGTGTTCTCACTGTGGTTATACGGGGCATATTGTGGACAACTGTTTCCAGATGATAGGTTATCCAGCAGGATGGAAGGGCCCTAAAGGTCCAACAATGGCAAAAGATCCTACTACCAATGCTGTTATTTCCTCTCCCAATGGTGTTTCTGAGTTCTATGCTCAATGTCTCCTGTTATGGTGGAACAATTCTTAGCTTATGCACAGAATCACTAGGTTCAGAAATCTTTGTCTACGGATACTCATTCTACTGTTGTTTCTATGTATGATACAAGAATATCATGAAATAATGTTGTATCTACTTCATACAAATGGATTCTTGATACAAGTGCAACAGATCACGTGATTTGTGATAAGTCTTTATTAATAAACAAGCTATTTCCTATCTTTGTCCCTATATATTTACCCAATGGTGAAACCACATTAGCTAATCATATGGTGATATTCAGGTTATTGAGACACTACTATTGCATAATGCACTTTGTGTGCCAAAATTTTCTTTGAATCTGATGTATGTGTCTCAGTGATCAAGACATCAAACTGTGCACTCCATTTTTTGTCCTCACACTATGTATTGCAGGATTTGAGCACAAAAGAGGATTGGTTCTACTAATCAACAAGGAAGATTATATCATCTGTCTTTTCATAGGGCTGCAACTATTGTATCAGTAGGTTCGAAGCTTTGGCATGCTAGACTTGGTCATGTCTCAGCTAAGAGGATAGTTCATATCTAGTTTATTTACTTCATTATCTAATTCTCAAGATTGTGGTGTTTGTCATTTAGCTAAATAGAAAAAGGTTTCATTTCCTATCAGTACTTCAAAATTATCTTCTATGTTTAATTGATATATTGTGACATTTGGGTACTCTTTTCTACTATTTCTAATGGATTCAAGTTCTTTCTGACTATTGTGGATGATTATTCTAGATGAAATTGGGTGTATATGTTGAAACATAAGTCAGATACACATGATCACCTTTTGAATATTTACAATATGGTTCTGACTCAATTTTTAAGGGGCAATGCATCTGGATTTTTGTTACATTATTTCTACAAATCCAAAGTAATAATCCATCAAACAAGTTGGTAGAAATACCACAACAAAATAGTTTAGTAGAAAGGAAGCATCATCATCTTCTTCAAGTTGCTAGGGCTTTGATGTTTTAGTCCAAGTTACCTATTTATTTTTGGGATGAATCTATTCATACTGCTGCACATATCATTAATAGAGTGCCACTCCTTTACTTAATAATCTGTCTCCTTTTGAAAATTTGTTTAAAAGGAAAGCTGACTATGCACATATAAGAGTTTTAGGATGTTTGGCTTATACTTCAACATTAGAAAGAAACGGAACCAAGTTTGAACTAAGAGCTTCTAATGTGCACTCATAGGATATCCTTTTGGATACAAAGGAAATAAGATTTTTTATCTTGAAACACACAAATTTTTTGTATCCAAGAATGTACAATTTTGTGAAAATATTTTCCATTTTTAGAAAGATGTTCCTATGCAAAATATGTACAACAATTATACTTTTCAAAATATAGAATTAGATTTTTCTTTCTGTAAATCTATCCCTACACAATCAGTGCCTTCTCCTATTAATCCAGTTTTTGTAGAAGAAAATAATGCATTAATAAATTCAGAGAATCAGAGCCAGACTATAGAAAATACTCAAGATCAACTTCAGAATGAAGCTCCCACTCAAATTGAAGTCGCCCTAACAACATAGCCAAATAAACCAGTTAGATTCGTCCAGACAAAAGACAGCACCATCTTATCTACAAGTCTATGATGTTTCACTTCTACACTCTCTCAGCCACAATCATAATATTGCTTTAGCTCATATTGATCCAACTCTCAAATAGAACATAAAGTATCCAATCTCAGCAAATCTCTCAGCGAAACAGCTGTCAACTAAGCATAGTTTATGCAATTAGCATCAGTCAAATCACTGAGCCAAAGACTTAGAATCAGGCAAGCAAGGTCAAAGAGTGGCAACAAGCAATGAAGGCGGGATTAGATGCTCTTGAGAAGAACAACACTTGGATATTAACTATACTACCTCCTCAAAATAATGTTGTGGCCTGTAAATATGTATGAAAGGTTAGGTATAAATCAGATGGCTCCCTGGAAAGATACAAATCCAGACTTGTAGAAAAAGGTTACAATCAGAAGAGGGCTTAGAATACTTTGACGCATCTCCTCTAGGATATTGTGATCTAAGCGATGATAGAGTATGCAAATTGAACTAGAGCTTGTATGGCCTAAAATAAACCTTAAGACAGTGGTTTGAAAAGCTTCACTCTTGCCTCATCTCTTATGGATTTACACAATCCAAGTCTGGTCATTCATTCTTTATCAAGATAAATTCTAATTCTATAACTGTGCTTTGTATATATGTAGATGATATCAAATCTGCTGACAACTACATAGAAGATATTCAAACACCTGAAGAGTCATCTCCACTCTTCTTTTACAATGAAGGATCTTGGAACACTAAAATACATCCTATGTATTAAGATGGCAAGAAGCAAAAAGGGAATCAACATTTTTCAAAGAAAATATGCTCTTGACATTTTGACATAAACAAGATACCTTGCATCTAAGCTAAGTTCAGTTCCTATGGATCCAAAAGTCAACCTTAACAATAATGATTCTCCTCCCTTAGAAGATCCTGCAGCCTATAAAAGATTGATTGGAAGATTTCTATATCTAACAATCACAAGACTAGAAATCTCCTAAAATATTCAAACCCTAAGTAAACATATGGCTCATATAATTTTTGTCACCTTACAACCTAGGACAAAATTCTGAGATACATAAAGTCATCACCAGGAAAAAGACTATTCTATCCTGCAACTTCTGAACCTCATATAAAAGGATTTTTAGATGCTGATTGGGAAAAACTCATATAGACAAGAAGAAGTATAAGTGGATATGCCATATATTTAGGGGAATCTCTCATCTCATGGAAAACAAAGAAACAAGCCACTATAAGCCGCTCCTCAGCTGAAGCTGAGTATAGAGCCATGTCTTCCACAACTTGTGAAGTATAATGGATCGCTGATCTTCTTTAAGACATGAAACTACTTCAGAATAAACCATTAATCATATATAGACAACAAATCAGTTTATTGCATCTCTCAAAATGTGTGCTATCATGAGAGAACAAAGCATATTCAGCTAGATTGCCACTTTGTCAGAGAAAAGATACAAGAAAGCCTCATCAAACCAGTTTTTATTCCTTCGGCTAAGCAAACTGTAGACAAAATGACCAAACCCTTATCCCTTACCATATTTCATGATTTTACACTCAAGTTAGATATTGTCAACATCCATGCACCACTTGCGGGGGTGTCAGCATGCTCCAACAAACCAGTCCTGCACTCGACAAAAGATCCTTCCAGAAACAGCTCCCACATGACAATTTGTTAGGAATAATAACTTGGATGCCAATCTACCATTGATTAATTCCTAATCAAATAGTCAAGATAGTGCATGCCTCATGATCTTCATGTGTATATACTCATCTCTGTACATAGTTCGTAATTACAAAAGAATAATAAAATTCACACAATTTTTCATCTTTTTCATTGCTCTGCAGTCTTGTGCTATAGTTTATCAACACATTTACATTACATTTCGAGTTCTTCATTTTGCCTTACATTTGTTGGTGGGGCATCTTTGAATTCAAGTTTTGGCTATTGTCACTCATTTTTTATTATTGTCTTTGGACCTCAATTTACTTTAATTGCTTTCAATTTTCTTTACTTGTTTTGAGTTTGATTTGATTTTATTGCTTTGATTTCAATTGTTTTATATATACAATGGGTTTGTTTAAATTCATTTGCTTTTGTTCATTTGGGTTTAAGTTTTTCTCCTCTTAAATGAGTTTGTAGTTTTAAGTCTCATTTGAGTTGAAATAGTTGCCCAAGCATATTCGTGGTTTAATTAATTCTGTATTTTCCCAAATTGAATTTTTTGATTGATAGTTACTTGTTTGGATAATTTTTAAATATTTTTAGATAACAATTGAAATTGGTAGAAGATAGTGTTATCGAATTGAAATCTAGTTGGGGTTAGATTAAGGGTCCGCTTGGTTGAGCTAATTTGAGGAGCTGATGTCTGATAACTGAGTAGCTGATGTCTAATAGTTGGTTGCTAATAACTGATTATAAATTATTACTTGGTAAATTATCTAATTGAAATAGTTGGTTGAATGTTAATTTTCCAATATAGATATGATCGAGAGATATAGAAAAAAAAAATATACATAAAAAAAATAATAATTTTAAAATAATAAATAAGGACTTCCTAAAAAAATATTTGAAAAAATTAAGAAAAAATATAAGCAATGATACCAAAATAATTATATTGATAAAAAAAAAAAAAACTTATGTATAAAAATAATACTTATGTAGAACTATAACATAATATGTTATTATATAAAATAATGTTTTATAAATTTAGAATAATAAATAAAGATTTTCTCAAAAAATATAAAAAATGATACCAAAAGAAATGCATTGATAAATAAATATTTTATTATGTCTAATAATAATATTTATGTAGAACTATAAAATAATGTGTTAGTATGATACAAATACTTTATAAAGAAAATGATATCTCCAATCAGTCGATTAGAAAAGGCTATATGAATTGTGTTTTTTTTTTCTTCAAAAAGGATGCTTTTTAGGTATAATCAAGTATTAGAAGCTGATTACAAACATTTACAAAGTGGTACGAAAGAATTGATTGGGTGTAAATAAGTTATCAGCTCCTGCAAACTGCTCAAACCAAGTGGCTCTAAGTTCGGGTGGCATAACAAACAATTGTTGATCAATAAATTGATTTAAAATCTTTTTCTTACGATACTCATTTAATTGCTTTGCTTTTTTAAATCTCTTCCAATTTTGTTTTTTATATTCCAAAAATTAGTTTTAAAATCCCAAAACTAAATGAGAGTTTTAAATTGTGTATTCACATGATCCACACCTCCTATCATTTCTCGAGAGAGTCTCGTTAAAATTTATGATCAATCCCATCTTGTGGACGATTCTCAAATGTTTTAAGTGTGTTTTAAGAGGATTATAGTGTTGCTCTACAGTTTATTTTGGCAACATATGAATGTGGATGCGGATGTTAACTTGACAAAAGAAACACGAAGAAACGCTACTACAAATGTAAACCCCACTATTGTTAATCTCTCTCTATATATATTAGAGATTTAAAATTTTAATTTTTTAGTGTAAGGCTATTTCAAATATTTTAGGTGTAATTTATAATTTAATAGGAAAAAAAATAATCTTCTTGAGGTGTGGATTATAGAATTTTACATGACTATTTAATCAAGATTTGACTTGCGCAAAATGGGCTGAAACGATACAATTTATAGTAGAACACCCACACACATATTTTTAATTTAATGGATATAGTTCAATATCTATATCGTTCTAAAACGAGTCTCCTTCTATTAATTATTTTCAATTATTAAATTTTAACTACAAGTCTTCTTCACCAACTGATTTTCCCAAAACCATTGGTATTTTTTTCAATTATTAAATTTAGTTATAGTTCTCCTTCAACTACTTTTTGCTTTTTTATTTTTGTTTTTAAATAAAGTGAAGCCCAATCTATCAATGTTTTGGCCTCGTGGGATTGGAGAGAGGTTAAAGGGTTTGAAGTCGTATGTAATTTAGTAATTATAGCATAATATTTAAAATGGTTAGTATAGGAACTTACTATGTAGCATGAAATTAAGAATTAGAAAAAATGAATAAAAAATATATTTTAGTAAAGATTCTCATTTGAAAAATAAACTTGTTTGTTTTTAATTTGGAATTCGACAAATAAGTATAACTTACATGGATTAATATGAAATCTCGCGACATAGTAAAAAGATCAAAGACATGGTATGAGTTTTACGATGTAGTATAAAACTCCATGATATAACATGAAATTCTCACGATGGAGTATGAAATTCAATCAAATAGTCGTATGAAATCCTTTGATGTAGTATGGGATTTAATAGGTGTAGTATGAAGTCCACAATGTAGTATGAGATTTCACGAGGTAGTATGAAATTCGACTGGAGTTCGGTGACGGTGATCAAAGTCCCATAGTGACTGGTGGAGGCGACAACGATCAATATGAAATAAACATGGTTACTACAAAATTAATATGAATCTTATTTGAATTAGATTTGGATGAAAGAAAAAAAAAGAATGAAATTGGCTAGTAAAGGTAAAATTTGTACTATATGTATTAGTTTTGATTAAATAGGAAGTTGAATGTGTATATGAGAATTAATATTTTCAATGTATTATCTGGAAAACAATATTATCTTGTTGGTGTATATGTGAATTGTCTTTTCTTTTCGTGAAATGTTGAAGTTGTTGATCGACTTGTTCCTTGATGACGATGATGACAAGGCCAAAGCTAAAGAAGTTCTCAAGAAGTTTGTTATAAGCACAGGGATGACAATGTCTGCTTGAAAATATTACCCTCGCTCCCGCCCCTGTTGGTATATATACTACTCGTCCCCGTCCCCGCCCGTAGTACCCGATTACCTGCCTACAATACCCGGTCGCACTCACCTGCACCCGCCGCATATCAATTTATTACTACTAAAAGAGAAACTTTTCACAGGCATGATGATTTGTTAGGTCTACTTAAATTTAATTTTAAAAAAAAAGTTGCAAGAAAGTTCAAAGCTACTAGAGCATGACAAAACACTTCGTCTATTACAGTTGCAAAAAAGTTTAAAATGGTCTAAAAAAGAGGAGATTAAAAACAACAACAACCTTCTTAGCACCCTTCACAAAACAATATAACCACAATACAACAACAACAACAAGTCAACAAGAGTAATACAACAACAACAACAATACAACAACAATATGCTGGAAAACAACAAAAAAATACACACCAAAATCAATCAATTTAACAATATTGATAAAACATTTAACAAACATATTACACAATAGCAACAATACATCAGCAATAACAATAAAAGGCACAATACACAAATATACAGGGCACAATACACATAGATGGATTAAAACATGTTACAAACGACAAAATGACCAAGAGATGGGTACTCACCCAACATAACCATCAATCGACTTCAACGGATGTAATCCCGCTTGCCTACATAAAATGAAAATAATTAATATTGGTTACTTAAATGCAGTTTTCAAACTTACTATATATATACATATATATATATATATATATATATATATAGGATTAGGATCACGTGAGAACCAATTACCTAGGTGGGAACCTAGGAACCGCTATATTATATTATGTGTGATGCTAATTTAAACAATGCAAAATGCTATTTATATTTTCACACTGCTGTTTTTATGTCCCTTGATTTTTACTATTATCATAATTAGCATGTAAATGATTTATAAATAGCATCACATCCTATGTAATATAGCAGGTTTCTAGGTTCCAAGCATCAAGAAGTAAGGTCGAGCCTCCAGGTAATTTTTTTTTTTCAATTTTAATTTATATTTTTGTATATTTTTTTGTATATTTATATTAGTTATATTTTTTATATAATTGTTATTTATTAATTATTATATAATTRTTTTTAAAGGTTAGGGTTTAGTGTTTGTTTAGGGATTAGGGTTGAAATATGGGTTAATTAGGAATTAATTATGAAATTAGGGTTTAGTTTAGGTTTAATTATATAATTATTTTTCAATTAGGGTTTAATTTGAAATTAGGGTTTTATTTAGGAACAATCAATTCATTAGAGTCCAATTTAGTAATAATTACACAATTAGGGGCCAATTTAGGAATAATTAAGCTTGTGTATATTCTGGAGTACACTTGTCTATAAAGAGTGCACACAGCATCCGTACAGAAATTATCCTCCTCAAACGCCCTCCCAATGTCGGCTCCAAATATACTTAATTCAGACAACGTATTTGGAGCAGACATGGTGAGGGTGGTCGAGGAAAGCGATGACCTGTATTCGAGTGCTGTGTGGCTCTTTATAGACAACGTGTCTACTTCAGAATCTACCTAGTTAGAAGCAATCTTGTATTAGAATTTATCATTAGATTATTAGAGTTTGCTTTCAAATTTAAGGTTTATTCACCCATTATATTGTATATATATTGTTCATGCATGGGAGGCCGTGGTGATCGGTCGGTATTTAAAAAAATTTGTATATATATTGTTCATCATTGGTGTTGTTGGTTGTATACCGTCGAATATTGACGTGGGTTACGGCGTGATTAACATGAGTTTTTCTTGATTTTATTTAGTATTTTAGTTCGTTTTTATTATTGTTTTTGGTGAAAGTTGGATAGATTGAGCACATTTTCGTATTTTCTTATCTCCAACTTGTTTTTATCATATTATAATATTAATGAATTAATTTTATGTTTATATTAGGTATTTTTAAAGTATTTTGATTTGTACATAGTCGAGGATGGGCGTACGAGTGGAGTTTCAGCGAAAACGGGCCACGATTTGAAGAATTAGAAGTTTCTGACTTTCTGCCAAGCGCTGCGCACACCTGCCGACCGCTGCCTGCCGACGCTGCCGAGCCATGCCCATACTGACATTTTATAACGGATTTCTTAAAAAACCGTTATAGAATCCCTGGCAGACGCAAAATGCTCACGAACTCTCTGTCGCGTCGATCCGAAACGCGTCGGTCGACGCGACTGCCCAAAAAACGCGTTTTCCACGCGATTTTAGATTTTCTTGGGCCTTAAGACTTCCCAAAACTATAAATACCTATGTATTTCAGAATTTTAAGATACATTATCATATTCTTAGGTTTTTTAGGCTTCTTAGGGGCTGACAACCCCAACGAATGCCCTTCGATT
>BMAC01000626.1:316891-361624 GCA_014905375.1 Phtheirospermum japonicum | reverse complement strand
TTGTTTTTAAAAGAAAGAAGAAGAATATAATGTTAATTGATTTTTTTTCCGATGGGCTTTTGGAACAATCAAAAATCAATGGCACATTTTTTAGAATATCTGAAATGGTTTTTGGAATAAATTTTGAGTCCTCATCCAAATTCACATGCTCTGAATTCGGATTCTCACCCATATTCTTCTCAAAAGCCATTAGAGATGATTGGTTTTTCTTTGTTTTTGTTTATATGAAAATTCTGGGGGTTTTGACTATTCACTTGTGCCATTATATATATGTTGGGGTTTTTTGACTATTCACTTGGGGTTTATATAAATATCTTTCCAAAAAATTAAGGGGTTCTTGATTATTCTGGGGTCTTTATAGGAAAACCATTCAAGAATTCTGGGGTTTTTGACTATATTCTGGGGTCCTCTATGGGATATATATATGTTGGTCCATATGGCATGTGAGGAGAAACATGTCTTTTAACAGGGATATAAACTTTATATTATTAGAGGACTTTTGCTTATGGTTAATCTAGGTTTTTCGATTAATGAAACCTTGTTTGAAATTACAATCCAGATTCTTTGTAATATTGAGGTCCTTATTATTATTATTATTATTATTATTATTATTATTATTATTATTATTATTATTGTTATATGCTCTTAGTTATATCTTGGTCATATGCTTGTCATCGTCGACTCTTAGTTATTATGATTATGATTATTATGGTTATTCATTGCCTTTGCTTCTCATCGTCGACTCTGTCAACTGGTTTAGTAAATCGTTAACTGTGGTATTAATGCATCATTTTATTCTATTATTTTTATGTACGTGCAGATGTCAAGCTCAAGCCCACAAGACGAAGTAGGCGGGAGTAGCAATACCCCGACCCCGTYTGGACCAACCCCACCTGAAGTCGCATCGAATTCCATCGATGGCCCATCAGTAGCCGCTGCACCTGCTGTACCAGCATCAAAGAAAAGAAAAACTGGGAAGCCAAGATCTAAAGCGTGGGAGCAGTTTGAAAGGCTCGAGGATGAAGACGGCAATTTGATATCAGCCAAGTGCAGAATCTGCAAAATTGAATACGCATCTCACCCTAAAAAAAAATGGTACATCTACTCTTCTTGCACACATGACTACTTGTAAAGAAGATATAGAAAGTGGCCAAACGTTATTGAATTTGCAGCAAAAAAAAGAGGGTCAGTCTGGGGTGAATTCTGGGTTGGGTACTTTAACTACATGGAAATATGATTACAATGAGATTAGAGAGTCGATTGCATACATGATCATTGTTGATGAGTTACCATTTAAGTTTGTGGAAGACAGGGGGTTTCGTAGGGTTATGAGTAAAGCTTGCCCTAGGTTTAAGATTCCTTCTAGGTGGTCGATTACACGAGATTGTTATGATTTGTTTGTGAGTGAGAGATCACGATTGAAATCCTTTTTGAAAAAAAATTGCCAAAGAGTCAGTCTTACAACTGACACTTGGACTTCTTTGCAAAAGATTAATTACATGTGCATTACAGCTCACTTTATTAATAATGAATGGAATTTGCACAAAAAAATCTTGAATTTTGTCCCTGTCACTAGCCATAAAGGTGATTACATTGGTAAAGCACTCGAAACATGTATTCTTGAGTGGGGGTTAAAGAATGTTTTCACCATAACTGTTGACAATGCCACTTCAAATGATACGGCTTTGGCATTTTTGAAAAAAAGAATGTTGAATTGGGGGGRTTGTGTTGCGAATTGTAAATACCTTCACATGAGGTGTATTGCACATGTAATTAATTTGATTGTTACCGAGGGCTTGAAAGATGTAAAACCTTGTGTGAAGCGTATTAGAAAGGCAGTTAGGTACATTAGAAATTCCCCCGCTAGACTTAAAAAATTTGAAGAGTGTGTGGAATGGGAAGGTATAGAAAGTAAGAGTCTGTTGTGTTTAGATGTGAAAACAAGGTGGAATTYTGTTTATTTGATGCTAAGCACGACTGTGAAATTTGAAAAAGCATTTGAAAGGTATGAGAGTGAAGAAACTTGTTTTGTAAGTGATTTAGGAGCAGATAAAGTTCCAACTTCTTATGATTGGTCTTGTGCTCGCAAAGTATGTGATTTGTTGAAATATTTTTATGACATTACTTTGCGGGTTTCTGGTTCTTCGTATGTCACTTCAAATACCTTTTTTAGTGAGATAAGTGATTTGTGTTGTGTTTTAAATGAGTGGAAAAAAAGTGACGATTTCATGGTGAAGGATTTTGGTGACTCAATGAAATCAAAATTTGAGAAATATTGGGGAGAGTCAGAAAAAATGAATAAAATTATTTTTTGGGCCAACGTTTTTGATCCAAGAGATAAGTACGAGTACATGGCTTACTCATTACGTGAGATGTATGGGGCTGAAAAGGGTGATACTATCCTTGAAAATGTGAAGAGTGAACTTGTCGAATTATTCAACGAGTACAAGAATAAATATCAGTCGGGAAATGAATCAAGTTCTAGTGTAAGTGTCGCAAATTCAGGGGGTAGTGTGAGTAGTATTTCTGATTCCGAGAGTGTTGGTAGCAAACCATCTTCATTTTTGAAAGCTAAGTATAGAAGGCAAAAGCTAGAGAGTGGTGGTTATTCAACTAAGAAATCAGAGTTAGAAATTTACTTGAACGAGGATGTCGTAGAGGGGTGTGAAAATCTTGATGTGCTTAAGTGGTGGAAAGTGAATTCCGAAAGATTTCCCATTCTTTCAAAAATGGCTCGGGATCTGTTGTCTGTTCCAATATCAACTGTTGCTTCGGAGTCTACATTTAGTACCGGCGGGAGGATAACTTGATCGATTTAGGAGTTCTTTAACTCCAAAAATTGTTGAAGCTTTGATATGTGCACAAGATTGGCTTCGAAATGAAGATCTTCTCGACAGTGTTGAAGAAACAATTGGATGAGCTAGAGATTTTTGAGAAAGGTATTAATTTTATGAGATGATAAGTATATCAATCAAGTATATATATAATATTATGTTGTCTATTTTTGTCTAAGTTCTAAGAATTTGAATTGTAACTTGTCTATTTCAGATTTGCCAGTCGTGGGAATCGGACAAACATAATAAAGTATCAAAATTGGATTGTAAAATCAGGTATTTAAATTTTATTTTTCTGTATATGTACCCTCCATTTATTTATTTTTTCTAATTCTTATTTATTTATGAATATGATAATGATTGTCGACCTTTGAGAAAAAATCCACCGTATGCTTTGAATTGTGAATATTATATTTTTTATTTTGCTTATTATTATTATTATTATTATTATTATTATTATTATTATTATTATTATTATTTTATTTTTTTGTATTTTGGAGGAATGGGGCTGATGGTTGCTGTTAAAATTTTCTGTTCATCATGGAGAAAGATGGTGAAATTCGATTTTTGATATTGTTGTTAAAGTGGACTGTGGATTGTGGACTGTTGACTTGGACTGTGGAGAAAGATGGTGAAATTTAATTTAATTTCAAGTGGACTGTGAACTTGGATATTTTGTCATATTTTAATTTCAAGTGGACTGTGATTTGTTGGATTGTATTTTAATATGTCTGAACTCTGAACTATGGATTCAAGTGGACTGTAATTTAATTTGGTTTGTTGTCTTGTATTTGGTTTGCAGCAAATACAAGGTTTGTCGCCTTTGTATTTGGTTTGTTAGATGCTTTGTATTTGGTTTGTTGCCTTGTATTTGATTTGCAGCAAATACAAGGTTTGTTGCCTTTGTATTTGGTTTGTTGCAAAGACTATCCATCCTTCCAAGATTTGGTTTGTTGTACTTTGCTTTGTATTTGATCTTTTAGTTTTTTGTTTTTTTTTCAGACTGAAAAAACTGAAAAACAGGGGGAAAAAATAATTTCGGTTAACCGACCGAAACCGACCAAATTTTCGGTTCAGTCGAAAATCGGTCGTACAATATGATTCAGTCGGTTTCGGTTCCCATGACCAGTTTTTTTGGTTTTCAATATTCGGTCGGTTCGGTCGACCGAACCGACCGATGCACAGGCCTAGTCCTGTGCCTTTTATGGCCGGTTCGACTCCCATCACACATGTGGCTGATGAAAGCAACATGAGTCTTTGGAACATGTTAGCTTATAAACTGTGTCCGAATAGTGGAAGAGATGTGTGTTGTCTTATGTGAACCTCATGTGTGATTCGGAGCTCTAAAGATGTGAAGGAGCTTAAGAGAGAAAGGTATGATGATGAACAAGTGATGTAGATGTTCAGAGGGATGCACATAATCGATTATTTAGACGGTGACGTGCAGAGGATTGAAGAACATTGTGGAAGCAAGGTGAAAACATGTGTGGTTGATGTGGTTCGTGGTTGATATCAATTATAAATCAAAATATACATAATTCCTTTTTTAATCAATTATATATATAATCTCCCATATATATTAATATAAAACCTTCTTAACCCATGTGTTTGTTCTTCATGCTTCATCTGACAAATATAAAATTATGGTGTTTTGGTTACTGGGATTTTTGTTGAGTTGTTTGATGATTTCCGAGATTGAGAGAATTGGTAGAGAAGAAAAGAGATGGCCTGATCTTCATTCGATTTGCAGAGAGAATATATATATATATAGTTTTAAGACGTAGTGGTAGTTTTGAGAGTTTAAATGTAATGTTTGATTAAATAGGAAGTATTAGACTTATATGTGAATAAATAAAGTCAATGAATTATATAGTAGTTGGGGTTTAAGGTTTGGTAGTAAATGAAATTTTTTCCTTTTCCTAAGCATGTAATTAAAACTTTTTAACGAATTTAAACTATACATTAAAATATAGAAATATTAAATAATTAATAAATAGAGATTAGACATGGGTTGAGAATGTGTCATCATTTGAATTCTCTAAGTATGTAAATTAAATAAGATTATTAAAAAATTGAATTTAAATATTATTAATAACAATATTTAATAAATGGTTATTAAAAATTTGTGCAAGACACGGGTTGAGAATACGACATCTTTTAAAATTTAAATTTTTAAATTTAAAACTTTGTAATTATCACAAATATTTATTATGTTTATATGTTGATAAATTTCATGTAAAACACGGTTGGTAAACTAGTATATCTACTAAATTTGTATTTTTATTTTAAAACAAATAGGTTTATTAGGATAAGTGATTTAAAATCGGATTGGTGGGTGAGTCGATCTCTCAGTCGTTCCTGTTGAAACGGTTTTAATATATTAAAAATATTTAATTATATAATATAAATATTAGTATAATCACATCTATGTATTAAACAAAAAGATAAATATCGTTGTCTGCCTAAAAAGTTTCGGGCTGACGTGTAATTTTCTAGTGGTTTGGATGCTTAGTCGAACTTTGGACGTTTGGAAACTTACTAAAATATAAGATTTCTAATATATATCCAATTTAATATATCTCCTTTTATTATATTTTGCATAAATTAATTTTTTTTTATTTTATTATATTTTTTCTAATTCAATATTTTTCTTTTATTAATTTTGTGTAATTAAATATTCCCATTTGTTCTTCTAATGTAAATATATATATAAATTATGAAAATAATCTAAATAAGTTGTATTTATAATAAATGTTCAAAAAATTTTATTATTAGAATCTCAAATATAAAATATAATTAAATTACGAGTTATTTCATATTCTAAGTAACTGAATATTATTAACGAATTTAATATAATCTTATGCATATCATAAATAGTAAATTTATTTTTTTAATAAAAAAAATCAATGAAAATCAATTTTGGTTGATTTCAAGTCAATTTTGAGCTGATGTATTACTAATTTAACCGGTAAAACGGTTTTGAGGATTGTTCGGCCCGGGCAGTGATCGATTCGTGATCGAACCTACCGGTTCTACCCAATATATAAATAAATAAGTTGCATGATTCTATATTTATTATAAGGCAAAGACTTGCGTTAGGCCAGATTAACAGGTCATGACCCGTTAGGCCATCTGACCCGATACCGTGATGTATTGGTTTTTGTATTGTGATGTATTGGTTTTTGTACTGTAAAGTATTAGTTTTTCATAAATCTCTGACCCGTGTTATGATTTATTGGTTTTTATACTGTAATGTTTTTTTATCATGATGTATTGGTTTTTTATTATAATGTATTGGTTTTTGCACTACAATGTATTGATGTGAAATTTTGGTCTAACGAATGATCCGTTAGTTCGGCCTAACAAGAGTGTTGCCCTTATTATAAATAAATGTATAAAATTTAAAACTTGAAGTTAAACTATTAATATAATTACACGAGTTAACTCGCGAGTTTGCTAACGCACCTAATATTGAATGTGCTAACCAACTAACAAATTGATAATCATAATACTCGGTTCAATTAATTTAGTTTAACGAGTCTTATCAAAGCTTTTATCAGGTCCATCTAACTCACGAGCGAATTGATTCATTTCCAGTCGAATTAACAGGGTTGATACTATCTCAATCGTCCAACTACAAACTCTGTCAAACTTTGAGTACCAAAATGGATTTTATCCAAGAAGGTGGGGCCAAAATCGAAGAAGAAACAAACTTATAGAAATCGGGTTTCCGATAGAAATAGAAAGCGCGCTAGGATAGAGAATAAACACAGATGCAGATCTGAGAAGCGATAATTTTCAACACCTCCATTCTTTCTACTGCCCTCCCCTCTGAAAATCGGGGCTAAACCAAATAACCAAACAAAAACTCGCCGGATCGCCGATATCAACTCCATTATTCGGTAAATAATTCTTCTTCTCATCCCTTCATTTATTGTTATTCTTTTAACCTTTTCTAATTGCTCGTTGTGTTCGTGCTAGATCTGAATTGCCAGATTTCTATCATTTGTTTGTAATTTATTCAGTACGTCTAACCATTTCTCTGTTAATTCTAGATGAAATCTTATGTGTCGGGTTTGATCATTGGATAGGTCCTCGATTTTTATTTTGCTTTGTACAGTGGATGTTTGGATTGGAGTATGAATGTGTGCGCTAACATTACATTAGTGGATCTCGGTGATGCGGTTGGTGATTTAGTATTTGCATTGTTGTTTATTGGATTTAGTTTATGAGTTATGGAGGTTGGCGTGTGCTGGTATAGTGGTATATTTTTAGGTTTGGTCATGGATTTCGCATCTGTGAGGTTTCTATTAATTTAGATTCGTTGTGCATGTGTCAGAACACTCTGCATATGAGTATAGGTTTGATGGTGGCATAGTATTTCCGAGTTTGGATCTGTTTTTTGGATGGAATGCTTGAGTGATTAGTTTGAGCTCACATCTTGGTTTGCGAAACTCAATGTTTGATTTCCCTTTATTAGATCCGCAATCGACACTAATTATGTAGTGATTTTATCATACCTAAAATAATCATCCATCAGTACGGCTTTCGATATTATGCATAAATGTTATAAAGCCTATCTCAATCTCGTTAGTCTTAAAGAATCTATATCAAGTCAACTTAACATAATATCGTGTTAGAAGCTCTTGTTCTATATTTTCATTAATTAATTGAGTCAAATGGTACCAGGGTGAAAATGGAGAAATCATGTTCGTTGCTGGTACATTTCGACAAGGGAACACCGGCCCTTTCCAACGAGATCAAGGAAGCACTTGAAGGCAACGATGTTCAAGCTAAGATCGATGCCATGAAAAACGCAATAATGCTTCTGCTAAACGGCGAAACCCTACCTCAGCTCTTCATTACTATCGTGAGATACGTCCTACCCTCTGAAGACCACACCGTTCAGAAACTGTTACTCCTCTATTTAGAGATCATCGATAAAACCGACGGAAAGGGACGCGTCCTACCAGAAATGATCTTAATCTGCCAGAATCTCCGGAACAATCTTCAGCACCCTAATGAATATATCCGCGGCGTAACCCTAAGGTTCCTTTGCCGGCTCAACGAGGCTGAGATCGTCGAGCCTCTGATCCCCTCCATTATCTCGAACCTGGAGCATCGGCACCCTTACATCAGGAGAAACGCAATTCTTGCCGTCATGTCGATTTACAAGCTCCCGCAAGGCGAGCAGCTCCTGATCGATGCGCCAGAGACGATTGAGAAGTTTCTCTCGACAGAGCAGGACCCATCGGCCAAGAGGAACGCGTTTCTGATGCTTTTTAACTGCGCGCAGGACCGTGCCATTCATTACCTCTTGACCAATGTCGACAGAGTGTCTGAATGGGGGGAGCTGCTCCAGATGGTTGTCTTGGAGCTGATCCGAAAAGTTTGCCGGTCGAACAAAGCTGAAAAGGGGAAATATATCAAAATCATAATATCTTTGCTGAACGCCCCTTCGGCTGCTGTAGTATACGAATGTGCTGGGACACTCGTTTCTTTGTCTTCTGCTCCCACAGCTATTAGAGCTGCAGCCAACACGTATTGCCAGCTTCTGCTTTCGCAGAGCGACCATAGTGTTAAGCTCATTGTGCTCGATCGTCTGAACGAGCTTAAAACTTCCCACAGGGAGATTCTGGTCGACTTGATTATGGATGTCCTGAGGGCATTGTCTAGCCCGAACGTCGACATTCGGAGGAAAACGCTTGATATTGTTCTTGAACTGATTACGCCCCGTAATGTTAACGAGGTGGTTCTTACTTTGAAGAAGGAGGTCATGAAAACTCAAAGTGGGGAGCACGAGAAGAACGGGGAGTATCGTCAGATGCTCATTCAAGCCATCCATTTTTGTGCGATAAAGTTCCCGGAGGTGGCGAGCACGGTGGTCCATCTGTTGATGGATTTCTTGGGGGACAACAATGTCGCGTCGGCGATGGATGTTGTTGTTTTTGTTCGGGAGATAATCGAAACCAACCCGAAGTTGAGGGTTTCTATCATCACCAGGCTTTTGGATACCTTTTATCAGATCCGGGCTGCTAGAGTTTGTTCGTGCGCTCTTTGGATTATCGGAGAGTATTCGTTATCTCTTTCTGAAGTTGAGAACGCCATTGCAACGGTAAAACAGTGTCTCGGGGAGTTACCGTTTTTCTCGATTGCCGAAGAAGAGGAAGCGGCCGATTCTTCAAAAAAATCCCAGCAGCCAACCTCGATTACCGTTTCTTCTAGAAGACCTGCTATTCTTGCTGATGGGACTTATGCAACTCAAAGCGCTGCCTCTGAAACGGCGTTCTCTGCTCCAGCTGTGGTTCAGGGATCTTTGGCTGCTGGGAACTTGAGATCTCTTCTTCTCACTGGCGATTTCTTTCTTGGGGCTGTTGTTGCCTGCACACTCGCGAAGCTGAATCTGAGATTGGAGGAGGTTCAACCTCTGAAGATTGAAGTGAACAAAGCGACGAGCAATGCGTTGTTGATTATGGTCTCGATGCTGCAGCTTGGACTGTCTCCGGTTCTACCTCACCCAATTGATAATGATTCTTATGATAGAATCGTTCTATGCATAAGACTGCTGTGTAACACGGGGGATGGTGTGAGGAAGATCTGGTTGAAGTCATGCCGTGAGAGCTTTGTTAAAATGCTTTCGGATAAACAGCTACGTGAAACTGAAGAGATTAAGGCCAAGGCTCAAACTGCTATTTCACAGCCCGATGATCTTATTGATTTCTACCATTTAAAGAGCAGAAAGGTAAACATTGCATTCACCATTTGTTACTTGCTTGCCGATATTTATTTTTATTTATTTTAAATCCAAATACTCCGTCAATATTTGAATCAGAAAGTTAATTCATCAACTTTTCATTTTAGATGGATTTTAATGAATTGGTTTTCCATTAGTCTTTCTTTAGGTACAAATTGATTTGTATAACATTTATTTTATTTTAATAAATGAAATGTTTGGTGAAAGACATTTTCTTGGTAGTTTAGATTATATAATTTATACTAAAGACAACTTTCATTCTTAAAAAAACAAAACAAATTTGGTTTTTGCAAAGTATGTAAATTAAGTTTTTCAAATGTTCTACTACGCGGACATTAATATATTCAAAATTAAACTTACTCAAAAAAGTGAATATCAACAAATAAAACTCCCTTAATGTAAGAGAATCAAGGGTTATTTTGTCCAAAAACTACGAGGTAGAATTAAGTAATTGGGATTTTTGAATGCTTATAACTCCAAGTTTACTTTAGTTTTTTTATATTATTACATAATATATGCCTGCTGCATGTAGTGGACACTATATATTGACCGTTTGTCTCTTATTGTATCTTCACTCCAGGGAATGAGCCAGCTGGAGCTGGAAGATGAGGTTCAAGATGATCTGAAACGCGCTACTGGGGAATTTGTCAAGGATGCGGATGATGCAAATAAGCTCAATCGTATCATTCAACTGACGGGATTTAGTGATCCAGTATATGCTGAGGCGTATGTGACTGTTCATCACTATGATATTGTCCTGGATGTTACAATTATTAACAGAACAAAAGAGACCCTTCAGAATTTGTGTTTGGAGTTGGCAACGATGGGTGACCTTAAACTTGTCGAGCGTCCGCAGAATTATACTTTAGCACCCGAGTCAAGCAAGCAAATAAAAGCAAACATTAAGGTGTCCTCTACTGAGACTGGGGTCATATTTGGAAACATTGTTTATGAGACATCGAACGTGCTTGAGCGGACTGTTGTTGTTCTCAATGATATCCATATTGATATCATGGACTACATATCTCCTGCTGTCTGTAGCGATACCGCGTTTAGAACCATGTGGGCAGAATTTGAATGGGAGAATAAGGTACTGTGGTGATCACCTGTGTTATTGTCATTATCCGCCGTTTGTTATTTTATGGTCACTTGTGTTATTGAGGTCAATAATATATTTTTCTCATTAGTCATTCTTTCGCCAACATTTATTTCAAACATTCTGTTGTGTTGCTTAGCATGTAATCTTTGTGTTCCTTATCTATCAAGTTTAACTGGTAAATGCCTTTTTTTTTTTTAATAATAAAAATAAATATAAAAAGAATCATTAGCTTTTTGTTTTTATTCGATCTGGCTTCTGGCTTGCTATATGCTTTTCTTTATTTACAATTTCCTTCTCTTTCTTTTGGCAGGTCGCTGTAAACACCACAATCACAAATGAAAAAGAATTTCTCGATCATATTCTCAAATCAACCAACATGAAATGCTTGACTGCATCGTAAGTCATTTATGATCTCTAACTGAGGCACGCTGCTAAAGATTTCTTTCACGTTTATTAATATTTTTATACTCATCTCTGTAAATGATCTGGTGAAATAATTGTAGTTCTTTCTTATCCATCTTATCGCTGAATGATTTCTATGCTTTTTTAATCTTTTTTTTTTCTGCATCAACCATTGATGAAAAGTCGCTTCCTGAAAAAGAATTGTCAGAGTACTTATATATCACCCATCATTCTTTTTTTTTTTGGTTAGCAAGTAGTCTTTCATCTATTGCAGCAAACATGCATCCACTACATGATTGTGTAAAACATAAATCAAGCTGTCTGCTTGTTCAATCCTGTTAAATGATGTTCTTTTATTAAACTGCTTGAAAGCTGATCGGATGGCCAGTAAGAAATTGAAGAATTGTTCGATATTCTGTTTAGCTAATCAGGCCTTGACTAGTCAAAAATATTTTGCTAATTTTCACTGTCTTATGACAGTCGAAGTTGTAACTCGTAATATATGTGTTCATTGTGGTTGTCACCAGATCTGCTTTAGAAGGTGAATGTGGATTCTTGGCCGCCAACTTGTACGCTAAGAGTGTATTTGGGGAGGACGCTTTGGTAAATATCAGTGTCGAGAAGCAGTCAGATGGCAAACTGAACGGATATATTAGGATAAGGAGCAAGACTCAAGGAATTGCTCTCAGCTTGGGCGACAAAATCACGCTCAAGCAGAAGGGCGGAAGCTAATGGTAAATTGCTCCGACTTTTTCCTCGGTTATGACATTTATATGCAGATGTGCCTCGGATTGTGCCTCGATGACTTTTTTTGCCTTTTGTTTTTTTTGATTTATGTCTTTTTGTGTTGCGATCAGCAGGTCTCCGATTCTCTGGGCTCTGTTGTGCCGTTAGAAGCCTTTCTTGGGAATATAGTGTGATTTGTTGAGGATACATGTTTTACTTTGTAATTCACATCTTTTACGTTTTATATGGGGTATTAGAATTTGATAATCGAACTATGTATATTTCATATATCCTTTTTGTAGAGGAGATTGGGAAAGAGTGGTTGTATCCATTAGGCGACAATTTGTTTTTTAAGTACTTATATTAATTGTTATTTTGTGGCTGCAAACCACATCTCACCCTGCATCTGGGTGTTCTTAAATTACAAGGAAAAGATGCAAGTTCTCTGAAATAGGAATATATACTTAAGGAAAAGACTACAGTACATTCACAATACCATATCCATGTATGGTAATCCAATCATAATTTGACACTTCACCTATATTAATAAATTAGGATCTTTTTAAACAATTTTATTGGTCAATAGAATGGAAGCACCGTAGAAGTTCCCATATACTTATACTGGGTATAATACATAGTACAATCTTATATCATAGGCCGTGTTGGATGTGTGGCTTACAACTAAATAAAAATACAAATTAATTTTCAGTTTTCATTTATTTACTTGATAAGTTTAATTCTTTCCATATTTTACCGTATTCACAACTAAGATTTTTTTTTTTGTTGTTGCTTAAATACGATTTTTTTTTCATAACGCCTTTAGTCCCCTCCACGGCTCGACCCACTAATGATAAGCAATATTAAACTTTTTTTTTTAATAAATAATATCAAGGTTCTTATATTGTTGAATGTTGTGTTATTGTCTTTTGGGCATGAGATTTGGATTAGTAGCTCTATGGTAAGCTGTGGTATTCGTATACTTTTGTTCGTGTGAATGTTTCCGCTTTTCTTTCTTTCTTTATTCATTTATTTTATTTTTTTGGGTTTTGTTTGGGACAGCACTCAATATTTATTTTTGATCCCCATGCAAATTCATTTTTTCAGCCAATTTGACTAACGAGGCGAGATTAATCAGTCATTACTAATGCTGATTAAACTCGGGTCTAATTGTACACCTCTCGAGGCCGGAATAATAATATTCAAATAATTGACTCACACAAGCAGCGGGCAATCTATACTGATCAATGTGTGAAAAAAATAAAAACTTCTCTAACTTGAAAAATACGGTTCAGTTTAAATTACAAATATTTCCAACACTTCTTATTCTGCTGGAAAGTCAAAGAAATGATAACATTCGATCAAATTAACACCACCTGCAGGAAAAAAGAAAATTCAAAGAATATATTGGTGAATTGAAATAAACAAACAAACAAGAATACTTAATACTCGTCTCAATGTTGAAACCATGAAAATCTTGATCACTTAATTCAGTTGGGTACACTGCAGTTCTTCCTGATCTCGCCCAGCTTCCCAGTGAGCACGTCAATGTAGCCCATATGCACCATCGCAGCCGCGTATTTCTTAGCCCACACATCACCATACTTTGCATTGTACAGCACCGCYTTCGAAGTCAACGGGCTCGTAAGTAGWACCTGGTCCGACGTCAAAAGTCCCCGGCTCGCCTTCAAACCCACGTAGTACTTATTGTCCAAACGATTCGGAGTGATCGCATCAAGACTCACAATGGGGTTCACCGTCGATGTTCCATTCACAGGCGGGGCGGGGCAGATTTTTCTCAAGAAAGCGGCGTAATTCGGGTCGAGTGTCGGGTCGACCGTCGGGTAGAGGCGGTTCGAAAAGGAAGTGCAGTGAGAGATGCCGATGGAGTGAGCGCCCGAGAGGGTGACCATCTCGTCGAGCGAAAGTCCCTTCCGCGCGAAATTGTCCCTTAGAGCCGTGGCATTGAAGAACGGCGGGGGTAATTCCTGGAGGGGCTCGTTTATCAGGGACACGCGCCCGTCCCGGCGGCCAGATGGGACCGCGTAGTTTATGTTCCCGACTTTGCATGAGCTGTCGCGGGCTGCGAATGCGAGAATGTCGGCGCAGGACACTATTCCGGGGCATAGAAGCTCGAGCTCGGCTTTTGCTGCGTCGATTATTTCGAAACCTCGTAGGCTTCCCTTGTTCACGAAACTTTCCTTTTCAGTGTTCGGTCCGTCCAACAGTACAGAACCGTCACATCCCTATAACACCGGAACGGACAAATAAGTTATAAGCAGGTTAATTAATTAAGCAGTTGAGAATCAGAAGCTGACGGTGTCTGCAGATAGGAAATAGACACTAAAAGTTGGATAAGTTAAACGTACCCTGACGAAGCAGTCATGGAAATGTAAGCGGATGAGGCCAGCAGCAAGTCCAGGGTTGAGAGAAACGAACTTGTTCACGTATTTCTGCACGATGGCTTCGGCAGGGGGACACGAGTATTTGTAGAACCCGACTTTGAGCGGTGGATAATTGGCTGCTGATGAGATTGACATTGACAAAACGAAGCAAGACAGGAATATTCCAATGGTTTGGAACTTTCTGGAAGTGTTGGAGGCCATCGTGTATGAACGATGCGTTATATAAATTATAACAGGTTTTTGAAAACTGGAAATGAGGAATGTTGTTAATTCTATGGATGGATTGATAAGAGGTATATATAGGAGGAGATTGTTTGTTGACAAAAAAATGAACCATGGTTGACCTTGAATTTGAGAATTAATTAGTTGACGACGTGTGTACAAATAAGTAGCTTGCAATTTTATTTATACCTTATTACCTATTAAAAAAGAAAAGATACCTGTCTTCGTTTTGCTCCACTATATTCCAACTACATGTATGATAATATAAGTTATATCTTATTCCAACTATAGCTGTGGTATTCCAATTTTCCCTGTTCTTGATTCAAGAGTGTTATGTCTTTTCATGTGTATATAAATATTTTGAACTATGGTTGGATAATTTAATATATATATATATAAAAACGAAAAGAGAGAAAGTCATCATTTAGAAAAATAAAAAATTAGGTATACTTGTAAATTTCAAATCACACACTTTAAGAGGTGCCTGCCAAGTCTAACAGAGGAAATTGAAAATTTGATACGCGAGTGGAAGGGTTGAACTATTTAAGGTGGGGCCAGTTGACACAGCGTTTGCTGTCTACCAATCATCAAAGCAAATTATTTTAGTTAACACCTACTAACTCATCTACCGGGTGCATGTTTTTCTTTTTGGGAATTTTGGCAATTAGTGCTCTTATCTTGTATAAATTAAAGTAATATCTCTTGTAATCTAAATACTCCTTTTCTTTGTTGAAAATAAATAAATATTTAGTATTATATTACTGTATACTTGGATATAAAATAAAGAGTACTTAAAAAAAAAACCTAGTTCTAACATATTTTTGTAAAATTAAAATATTTATATAATTTCATATTTCTCTTTGATCAATTTAGCTTCAAGCGAGATGGATTTAGACGCTATCAGTTCAAAGATTATCGTCCCTAATTCGTTCCACAGACGGGTTCTCACCGTCTAACTTCTACTCAAAGAAATTGAATTATAAGTTATCCGACTCTTCAGCAACTAAGAAACACAACCTTGGTTCGTTTTCTACTTTTGGCGTACAAGACACTTAATTTATAAAGATAAATTAATAAATCATTATAAACACATGTTGAAGCCCTCTTTTTATTAAGAATTTAGAAGAGAATTTATTACATTAGTAATCTCCTTTTGGGAAGAGAAAACCATTTAACCCCTCAGATACAAAACTTGCACTCGTAGATACATAAACTAATTGCAAACTTTTAATACTACAAGACTCTTTATTGAACTTCACACTTAAACTGACACTCACTTTGGATTTTATTTGCTATGGGGAAATAGAAGGGAATGAACTATGCCTTTACTTTCTCAGACACTTGGTATTTATAGACTTGATTCCGTATTTCATATCCAGACTCCAAAACTTGTCAATAAAAGATGTGTCATCACTTATATCTTTTCCTCTATTATTGCGTGCCAGTGGCCCTTGATTTTTGTGTCCACTGAAATATCTTATTGTTAGTCCCTTATGACTGCCATCTTGATTTCTCGGGAAATCTTTTACATGGTAGATTGGTGGTCCCCGTGCTTTCATGAAAGCAACTGGTCTTTTATCTTTGTCAGTTGTCTGCTCTTGTCGGTCCGATTTAGGTCGAAATCATTTTCTAAACTCGGGTTATTTTTGGTCCGGGCATGCTTGACAAATCTTGTCAATCCATCGGCCAACATGCGCCATGTTACAAAATTTTTGGTAGGTTTCTTTACTTACATGAATTTTATTTTCTCAAAGGACTTTTTTCTTTATTTCAAAAATAGTTTGTGCAAAACTTGTAGTTGCTCCTGTCATTGAATTTAGGAGGAATGACACATTCGCTAAATTCTGAAATAACTTGAATTGGTACTTTATTTTATCCATTTATTTTAGACAAATCCAAAGTCCCCATGCATTCTCATTCGTTCTTCTAAACTTGATGAAATAAAAGTTTCATTGAAATCCTTTTTTGCTGGTTCTGGTGTCGCACTAATAAAGTACAACTCTAAAATGTCTCATCTGGCAAAATGTGGATTATTGGCCCGAGTTTTGTAAACCACTTCCCCAATTTAATTTGGTAGTTTGGAGATCTCCGCGAAGTTTAGAGCAATAATATATATTGAAATTAAGACCCCTATAACATTCTTGCACTTTGTTTGGATGATTTTCTGAACTCATCCAAACTCTTGGATATTTTTTCAAGATATCAACTATTATTTTATCAAGATTGTACCTCTTCTGCTAACTAGTTTCTCCCATTGTCGTTTAAATTTGCATAGGAGAAAGTTTAATTTAATTAGTTTGTATCTTAGATGTGCCAATCTTTGGCATAAGATCCAACTCCCCCACTTTAACCCCAGAGGTGTGGTTGACTTGAAGCCTCCGGTTGTGACACCGGGGTTTCGACATTTATTACAGTTTGTACATCCTCATGGAATTCATCATCTGTAATACTTGTGATTATGGTGGCACTTGAATCCATAACCTCTGAGTTAGAGGCCCATTCTCTAATTACCCCCTTTTGCACTGTAGGAGATGCGGTCTGGAGAAGAGACCTTTGCCAAGTTGAGAACAGTTGACACTGAGCCAACTAACATGCTCGTATGTGATCAAAAATAGATTCCCAATTGGCTTGTTGAAGTCATTTGGTGACTTTAGCATTGAGACATAGTGTCTAAAGATCTCGTTCAAAGATCTATAGGCTTTACCTGAGATGCCTTAGCCTAATGGTATCACCAGCAACGTGACACTCCATCTTGAGTTAGAAAGACTTTTATAGGTTTAGATTTAATTTTGTTTTTTAGAAAGGCTTTAACTCAAATTATCAATTTTTAAGATGAACTTTTTTTATAGCAGAAATAATGGCAATTTCTTGAATGCCAATCTGACTGCAAAGAAATCCTTCACGTTAATATACCATCTATTTGTTTCATTATTCGTAAAAGCCCACTGCAATAACGAAATGGAAATTATCCAATAGGTGTGAATCTAGTTAGGACTATTGCCCACCAATTATCACTAGCATCTGTGTATAGAACCAGTTCATCCTTGTCAATTTGAATTGCCAGTTTAGGAATTCTTTGCAAACTTTTTAAACTGTTTAATCCCTTTTTGGTGTTCTTCTAACTATTTGAAACTAGCATCCTTTATCAATATGGGAATGAATGATTTCTTGTAATGTGCCATATTGTTTATAAACATTCTTGCAACTAACAACTCCCAAATAACTTTGAAGTTTCTTTTTATCCTTGAGTATATCTGAAAATTCTTGTATCTTTTGCACAATATTATCTTGAAGAATGATTTCTGGTTCATCGATTTCTTTCCGAAGGAACTCGATTTTTCTCGTAGATATTACTACTTTCTTTTTGGAAGCACTAATCTTTTTTTGTGGCAAACATCAAATAAATTTTCAGGTGTTTTAGATGCTTTTCATATTCTTTGATACTATGAGAATGTCATCAATATAATTGAACATGAAACTAAAATAATATTTAAAAAGATTATCCATCTTTATTTGATATATTTGGGGTGCATTTGCAAGCCACATTGACATAATATTCCAGATATAATGTTCTTGTGGTATGGAGAAGGTTTTGAACTTCTTGCTTCCCTCCTCCATCTTAATCTGGTAAAATCCATATTTGCAATTGAACTTGGAGAACACTTTGGCATTTTTAATACAATTTACCAAATATACTCTATTTGAAATATAGTAACCATCGAATTTCAAGATGTTATTAACTCCCTTATAATTAATAATTAATCTTGGTTTTACTCTTTTTATATCTCCATGGTTAAGGACCAAAGACCACAGGCTGTTGTATGGAGAGACACATGCTTTAATTAACTTAAGGTCGATTTGTTCCTTAAGTATTTGTTGCATATCCTTTCTATCTTTTCGATCCATTAGGATAGGCCTATATCTAACTATCTCATTCTCTTTTTTGGTTTTCACCTTTAAAGATGTCTTCAACTCATTCTTATCCCACCGTGCCAGAGGATCTTCATTAAGATTCTTTTGAATCTTTCTTTTGACACTACTACAAAAATTCCCCTTTAGCATCGGTTCTTTTGACCAATAGGCATCGGTTTTACAACCGATGCATATTAGATCGATGCTAAAAACAAGGACTTTAGGCATCGATTGTAGAACCGATGCTAATAATCGACATAAGCATCAGTTGTTTGACCATAACTGATGCATATAATCACCACACACCGATGCCTAATGTCTATATATAGACTCTTTAGGCATCGGTTGTTTTAGAACAGTCGATGCCTAATGCCTCTCTATAGGCATCGATTTTGATCAAAAAAGCTATGCCTAATGTGTATCTAAACGCATCGGTTGTTAAAGCAACTGATGCCTAATGTTATAAGCATCGATTGAAGCGCAGTCAAAATATGGTTTTGGGGGGAATGACAACCAATGCCTAATGTATATGTATACGCTTCATTCCGGTCCTTGAATTCATTCCGATACAATATGCTATCATTTGAATATGCATGTATCCTCTCGATCTCAAAACCCAACAGGCACAACATTTTCTTCACCTCGTACGTTGAAGTGGGAAGCTCGTTATCATCAGAAAATGCATCTTTTAGAAGCTCTAGTAACCCCATGAAACTCGTATCACTCCATCGACTCTTTGCCTTTTGGTTATATAGATTAAGCATGAAAGATAACTTTGTAAATTTGGTACATTTAGGGTACAACGGTTTTCCAGCATCAATTGACAATCTTTCAAACGCAGCAACATCATTGATATCACCTCCTATATCATGCAACATTTCATTTAATCGATCACTATCTACATCCTTGTCGTTTTCTGTATTATTATCACTAGTATCATACGAAGACGGAGCTGTCAAATGAGCTGTATTATCAGTCGGAGGTAAAGTTTCACCATGCCATATCCATCGTGAATAAACTTCTTTAAAACCACAATGTATCAAATGGCTCCTCACTTGGTCTGAACTCCGAAATCGTCTCAGATTCTTGTAACAAACACAAGGACACAAAATCATTTCCTAATCATACTCAGTTTTATTCTCCACATCAAATTTCAAAAAAATTTCAACCCCTTGAATATATTCAAGTGTAATACGTCTACCATACTTCCAACTTCGATCCACACACACACACACACACACACACACACACACACACACACACACACACATATATATATATATATATATATAGTGTTAGCTAGATCGTATTATATTATAATTAATATTACTTATTATTATTATTATTATTAATTAGCACACGATAGTTAATTAAAAATAGTGATTTTGTATTCGAATTACCAAAAACAAAAGTTACAAATGCCAAAAAAAAAATTACAGAATAAAAAATTCAAGCATCGATAGCCTTTCTCTTTGTCCCTGCCTGAGCACGGTCCACATCGCCATCATTAAACCGTGCGCTAAACTTGGTGATGAGAACGGATTCGAGCTTGGATATGGAAAGAACCACCTCACCCCAATGAGTATTTATACTGTTTAAAATGTGGGTGAGTGCTTCTAACTGGTCGGCTAGCTTCCGCATGTCTGTGGAACGTTCTTCTTGCATTTGCTTCATCAATGCTACAATTTGTTTTTCCGAGCTTCCAATAGCTTGCAAAGCGGTCCCAAAATTGTATTATCAGCCATTATTTGTGATGAAGTTAATTTATTTAGCCAACAAAAAGGGGTATTGCACTTTACTTACTATGATGAAGATTAATTTATAAGCAAACATAGGGTATTATACAAGTGCATATTTCAAAAACCTCTTCGAATTCTCAGTGCACCTCTTCGAATTCTCTGTGCCTTTTCAATTTCCAGTGTGTGTGAATAAGAAATGTATACACGTGCCTCTTAGAATTCTCATGCCTTTTATATAATAAATACATACCTCGATCAGATCAATTTGCAACGAGACGTCTGCACAAAGAGGCAAAAATAAGCTGCCAGGTTTCATGGGAATTATTGTTGAAAATTCAATTGTAAAGATTTTGAATTTTTGTTAAATTTGGGTAGAATGTGGAATAGGTTTTGAATTTTTGTTAAATGCTACGTGAAGATTGAATTCAGAAATTTAAATTTTTTTTAAACAATCTTAAAATGTCCCATGTTCCAGAGAAGACAGCAATTCACATATGCATCGGTTGTTGTGGGAGATACCGATGCATGTAGTGTGAAGATAAAAGTAAAGGCATCGGTTCTGGAGAAAAAACGATGCTATAGTTTTGAAATTTTGCTCAGCAAATTTTGTAATCCCGCGATTCAGAGGCATCCAAATTTAATTTACATAGGCATCGGTTCTAAATCAAGAACAGTTACTCATATTTTATTATAGGCATCGGTTGTTTGACCAAAACCGATGTCTATGTATTCGGATGAAATTTTTGGACTTTCTTAATATTATGGGCATCGATTGTTGTTAATTAACCGATGCACATAATTTTTCACGAACTATATAGACATTGGTTGTTGGAAAACCAATGCATATAACTTTTATTTAATACAAATAAAACCCCGCTCGACTATAGGCATCGATTTCTGAGGAACAACCGATGCCTATAACTTTTTTTAATTATAAAAAAGCCCGTGCGATATTAGACATCGATTGTTTAATACAACCGATGCCTATACCCTTGTTCAAGTGGTGTTTTTTTGTAGTAGTGTGATATTCTCTAATAAAGTTTGTCCCTCCATAGTGGTGTCTGGATGCGAGCTCTTATTTAGACTGATTTTGAGGATTTCAATTGTTTGTATTTTTTATCTTCTCCTCCTTATGGCCTTATAGACTCAATTCGTAGTTGGAGAATCGCTTGTTCATACCTTCTTCGATCCTCCATTTTTGAATGTTGAAATTTTCCTTCATCACCTCGCTTACCCCAAAAATTGATTGACATTTTTCTGTGAAATGCCTCCCGTAATACCTGGACTATAATCTTATGGTCACATGGGGTTCTGAAAATAAGTCTTCATTTTTTGTGTAAATATTTTAAATGTCCGTAGGAGATTATTTCCTAACAGAATATCTGCTCCTGTATCGTGGAAATAGATTGGTGGAGTCTTGATCTTGTACCATGTGGTACCATTTTCTCCTCCCATCATCATTCTTAATTGCTTGATTCCTCTCTTTAGGATAAGAATCTTATTAGAGAAATCTCTTCTAGCCACTGGGGATAATTTCATTCTTTAGGTAAGACTTCTAATTTAACTGTACAGTCCTATACATGAATCAATGTAAGCTGCAAAGTATGCATGTTATCATTTATATATTATTCTAATGGGAATGTATATGAAAAATGAACTAGTGTTCATCAGATCATGTATCTATTTTCTCGTGAATTCCATTTCACATCTCAATCTTTTCCGAGGTTTATGTTTCTCGAGGAATTCTAACTCTAGAGTTAGTTGCTCTGGGGGTTTCCAGTGCTTCCTTCAATTATCATTTCGATTTCTCCAATTTTAAGGATTCCTTGATATTTTCCTATGATATGTTGTTATAAGTGATATAAAGCATCACAAAGAAAGATGTTATATTTCTGTGTGATGTCGAGTATCACCTCTACACTTCTCCATCCCCCTGGGTACTTCAGTTCTCCATTCGTCTTGAATACATCAGGAGCTCGAGTGCTCTGGATGGTTCTTAGACCTTCCCGATGTGGTCCACTAATTATCATATCTTGTTGAAAAGACATTATTCTCGGTTCAGTCATGAGACTCTTGCTTTTGGTAAGAACTGGATGATCTTGAATTCTCATGTCGATTTCTCCAATTTCTAGAATTTACATGATCTCTGGGAAGACGGATTTTGAAGATCCTTTATATTTTTATGTAATCGAGTAGAGTTTACTCCCTTCCAACATCAGATTTGGCCTCTTAAAGTCTTGATGAAGGGTAAACACTCTACTAAAATCTCGATCTGCCAAGTTATACGAAACTCTTAGATAAGTATTGAATGTCAATTTCTACGGGTTTAAGTTTTGTGTGATTGCTCTATGAGAAGAATATTTGAGGTTTGAGATTCGTTTGTAAAAAAGAACTAGATTTAATGGTGAATCAACTCCTTATTTAAAGGTCAATTTTATAATTACTCTCATAGCCCCAATATGGATCCATGAAAGTATATTTATCATTTCTCTTTTGAGTCCACTCTTAATCTCATGGATTTCTCCTTAGGGGTTTAATTACATCTCGATATGATTTCCCGTGTATTTCGTGGGTATCACAAATTCTTCCGTCGAAACCCTATGGGTGATTTGGTGGTTACAGTTTCTATCCACAACTTATACATGGCCTTTTCTATTGACCTATTGTAATTCATTTGTACATTTGGAGTTTTGGATCTTCTTTCATTATTCTCATAAGCGACTTATGAGAAACTACTGTTGGAGAGAGGAATCCTAACATATCCTCTCTAATCACTTGTTGAAGAAATTCTTCTTCACTCTGATTTTGAAGGTGATTCACTTCCATCATCAGAGTAGATCTCTTCTTCATATATGCTTTTGTCTAAGGGAATATCCTCAAATTGATACACTTGCACTAGGTTTTAATAATAGACAGTTTCAGCAAACTCTGGGTAGCCTCGAACTGTCTAACTCCTCTATTCTGATTTTCCAGGCAATCTGTTGAAATATACCCTCTCACTCCACATGTCCAACATTTATGATTTTTAAACTTTCATTAACTCTAGTATGATTGATGGAGGCATGCTCGTACTTCTTTGGCTTGAGAATGAATCTCGACTTCAGTTTGGTTCGGTTCTTTGTCCTGATTTATAGCTTCGTGCCTTTTATTTTGACCAGAGATTTTTTGGTTTTCATGAAACCCTTATCTTGTTTCCACGAGCATACGAGTGACTTCTTTCTTTCTTCTGCTTATGTCTTTGTGCATGACCCCCAACCACTGTCGGGATATCATTTTCAGCACATCATAAAGGGACCAATTTATTGATTCCTCTAATCTCTTGTAATTTTGTGAAGTGTTTCCTGGTGATACCACTCTCCTAACTTGGATTTTAGAAATGACATCCTTCTGGAAACCGTATCCATATCAGTTTCTAACTTGTATTCTTTGATTAACATTTCTCTCCAGAAACTTGGTATTTTTGCAAAGAATAATTGTGTCGCTTGTCGTTCACCTTGGCTTTCCACTGGTACTCGGTGAATAGCTTGAAGTATTCATCTACATGATAAGAATCTTGTAACTCAAGTCAATAAAGGGCTTGTCGGTAATTTTTCTGCTTCTCTTCCTCCATTCCCTCGAATTATCTTATATCAGTAAAATGAATTTTGAATAATTTTACCATATTATTTACTATCCCTTTTAATGATTCTCCACATATAACTCTCATATTTATATCTGATCATGTTAAGTCCCACGTAATCTTTATAGATCGTTCAAGCCTCATTTAAAGGAGTAATATGAATCATTCCGAGATTTTCAGCTACAATTTCATTGCGAATGCCAAATCGTCTATCAATATCTCTCGATTCCGGAAGTCTGTAATATCCAAATTCATTAATCCATAGGAATGTATGGGATAAAGTTGGGATTTTCTGTATGGAGTGTTGAGAATATTGAACCTTCGAGAACGTTGTCTAGTACCCACTATGTTTTTAGGATTTTCTTTCATGGTAAAATCTCTGGAATATAGCATTGGTGTGTCTAGTAACGGTTCATGTGAAGTCCTACTTTCGCATGAATTGAGACTCGTTGGCGGTGGTGCAGGAGCATTCCTTGGAATTAAGACCGAAAACTCTCTTGAGTTCATTTTAGATTTACAATACCCTAACCCTGCGAAGGACTCGGTTAGATCGTGTAAATTTTCTATTGATCTTTTCCACCACTTCTTAGGAGGTAATAGATTCCCTTTGATAATCGCTATCATTTTTTCTTCATCAGTTAGTTGTCTTATAACCTTGTTAGGTTTCCATTTTTGATGCATTATATTCCAAAAGTTATACGTCATCTTCCTCCGGATATACTTGTATCAATTTTGAGGCCTTTACTGTTTCTGAACATCAATAAGGATTTCCCGGGTTTCCTTTTGATGCTCAAGTATTTTTTTCATTTGCATCTAGATACATTTTAAGGATTGTTGATGTCTTGTACCATTTTTTGGGTTTGTTTAAAGTTTTTGAGATTCTTATAGGAATCTGATATCACTTCGCTATAATTGAATCTATTGATGGGATTCATGAGCTGCATCCTTTTGATTCATTAAATCCGTTTTTAACATCTGGTTACCCAAATGCAACTCATGTGATGCACTTTTTGCTTCTCGCATTGTCTTAAGGTCTCCAAGTTGACTACTGCGAGAACTTGTTCAAAATACTGGATATCTCAATATGCTATATTCTCTTGGTGCTCTAGCTTGTATGTTTCCAAATTTTAAAAATATCGTTCGAAATGAATACATTTCTAATACTTATTCGTATCCATTTTTAAAGATAAATCTCCTCCCCAAAACTTAATTACATAATTATAATAAATTTTCTTTAAAGTTCTTAATAAACCTAAACTTCAATACCATTTTAATGGAATAATTTTCTAGCTAGTATTCTGATCTAAATATTACTTTTACAGGCACGAAATATTCATTACATAATTATTCAGCAGCACCTTCATTAATAGTAAGTACTCAATCTAAACATAAATTTTGGAATTTCGTTGCAAAAAGACAAAAATTTATTTAATAGGCAAAATTGAGTTTGTAAAAATGACGGCAATGAATATTAAAAACAAAAGTGCAGTGCAGTAGGGAGTGTAGAGTAAGATTATTTAGATAGAGAATGAATCGTAAAATGAATATTGAATTGGGAATTCATCTAAAAAAACCATGTGGGATTCGAACAGACTTTTTTTTTAAAGTAATTAGATCCCAAATTAAGTCATGCGCAAATTGAATTTTTTTTTTAATATGAAGCCATTAATTTTTTTTTTGATAATTTGGGGGTTAAATTATTACATGGACAGGTGCATAAGCTATATACCTGGAATTTAAGGTATAAATTGATTAACATTATAAAATGATAAGCATGTGTGTTTACAATGAAATTACCTTTGCGTTCAAATTCATGAACAATTGTTTTATAACTGATTGACATTGTGTGTTTAAATTGATGAATTTGAGTGTGAAATGATAAATTTTTGTGTTCAAACTATGAACTTCATGTAATGTTCAAACAAACAAACCGGTTTCTTAGGTCCATTTGCTGTGTACACTAAGTTGCATCAACCCAAATATTACAAGATCAATAGACGCAAAAACAAATTTGACAAGATCAAATTGGGATGCATAGTGAACAAGGAAGAAAACATTAAGTACTCTTATTAAATATTGTCAGCAGAATTAGTAGAAAAAGACGCAATATAATGATGAAAAATACCCAAGGAGGTGAATACACAATGATGAAAAATTATAATATTTAACATCACTCTTATTTTTATCTAGTGTTGCTAGAAAGACCCGGTATTGTATATAAGATATAGCGGACAAAAAATGAACACAGTTCATCAGCTTAGAGAATTGCAAGTTGCTTAAATACATCTACACACGTCCTGTCTTTCACAAATATTAATCCATTTCTTTTTCCTGTTTCTTTTTTTAAATGTATCCGCCTATAAATATCCGTTACGAATCAATCCCATGGCATTCACAACAATTAGCCTTTCCTTTTCCGTTCATATTCATATACACGATGGCCTCCAACACTTCCAGAAAGTTCCAAACCATTGGAATATTCCTGTCTTGCTTCATTTTGTTAGTGTCAATCTCATCAGCAGCCAATTATCCACCGCTCAAAGTCGGGTTCTACAAACACTCGTGCCCCTCTGCCGAAGCCATTGTGCAGAAATACGTGAACAAGTTCGTTTCTATCAACCCTGGACTTGCTGCTGGCCTCATCCGCTTGCATTTCCATGACTGCTTCGTCAGGGTACGTAACAATTTTTTAACCCATTCAACTTTAAGTGTCTGCTTTGTATCTGCAGACACCGTCAGCTTCTGATTCTCAACTACTTAATTAATTAACCTGCTTATAACTTATTTGTCCATTCCGGTGTTATAGGGATGTGACGGTTCTGTACTGTTGGACGGACCGAACACGGAAAAGGAAAGTTTCGTGAACAAGGGAAGCCTACGAGGTTTCGAAATAATCGACGCAGCAAAAGCCGAGCTCGAGCTTCGATGCCCCGGAATAGTGTCCTGCGCCGACATTCTCGCATTCGCAGCCCGCGACAGCTCATGCAAAGTCGGGAACATAAACTACGCGGTCCCATCTGGCCGCCGGGACGGGCGCGTGTCCCTGATAAACGAGCCTCTCCAGGAATTGCCCCCTCCGTTCTTCAATGCCACGGCTCTAAAGGACAATTTCGCGCGGAAGGGACTTTCGCTCGACGAGATGGTCACCCTCTCGGGCGCTCACTCCATCGGCATCTCTCACTGCACTTCCTTTTCGAACCGCCTGTACCCGACGGTCGACCCGACCCTCGACCTGAATTACGCCGCTTTCTTGAGAAAAATCTGCCCCGCCCCGCCTGTGAATGGAACATCGACGGTGAACCCCATTGTGAGTCTTGATGCGATCACTCCGAATCGTTTGGACAATAAGTACTACGTGGGTTTGAAGGCGAGCCGGGGACTTTTGACGTCGGACCAGGTWCTACTTACGAGCCCGTTGACTTCGAAGGCGGTGCTGTACAATGCAAAGTATGGTGATGTGTGGGCTAAGAAATACGCGGCTGCGATGGTGCATATGGGCTACATTGACGTGCTCACTGGGAAGCGGGGCGAGATCAGGAAAAATTGCCGTGTTGTCAACTACTGATTGAGTCGGGATTTCTTGATTTGTAAGGATATTTTTTGTTTTTGTTTTTGTTTTTGTTTTGTTTTTGTTTTTGTTCTGTGAGAATCTGAGTTGTGTTGCGTGCGTAATATTTTGACATTCTTTTTCAGTAATGTACCTCATGCATTTGTCCATTCCCCACTAATTATGTGGAGAAGTAATAATTAACGTTGATGAAATTTTGATTTGGCTTCTTCTTTATGTATATAAATGCTATAGCGCAAATACTCGAGCTTCGATATTTATTCGAGTTCAATCATTCCAATCGCTCATTTTAGAGTAGGTCATACGTGTGTTCTCACTGTGACATCACATACGACTATCCCAAAAATTTGAGAAATTTTTACAAAATACAATTATAATATCACAGATTAAAATATTACAAAATATACTTAAAGTTCTCATAAAATTCTTCATAGGAGTAGCAAAATTTCCAGTGTTTTCATTAACATCATTAGTGTCCTCGATAATGGAAGAGTTGAGACGCTAGATGTATTATCTTCATCATCACCCCACACCACATGCAGACATGATTATGACTTCTTTTACCTCACTAGGAGCCTCATCGTCTTCTCCATCACTTACAGCAATCAAATTTCTTTTACATATTTGTAATGACCATAATCACTACATTCATGGGATGAATGAAATCCAAACTTGGTGCTATTCTCATTTCGGTTTCAGACTTGAAACTAGTAGGAGTCACATCCTTCTTTTGAAACTTGTTTGTTTGAGGAGAATGTCGGAGGGTTCTTGTTGATGGTTCAGAGAAAGGTTTGTTACTACGGTTGATTGACTTTCTCAAATTTTCTTTTCTTCAGGAAATCACTGAATTCTCTTGTAATGAGAGCAACTCCATCGTTATCAAATTCAGCAGTTTCAGCTTCACGCGTATGAGTATGAAGATTATTAAATTCTTCATCTTCAGGAGCAGAAGCAGAGATTAGAGCAATGCTTCTTCCCTTAGGACTTGTTTGGTTTAGTACTCCCAATAAAAGGATTGAGATTCTAAATCTCAATCCTCGTTTGTTCTCCGATTCAAATTTTCAATCCACAACCAACAATTTCTTACACCTTACCCCACACTCAATTATTTTATCACATCATCATTATATTTAAAAATAAATAAATATTACTAAATACAATACAATAATACATTATCATCCACTTTTCAAACATGATTTGACATCAAATACAATATAAAAATACATTATCATCCACTTTTCAGACATGGTTTGACATCTACAGTAAAAATTAAAGGATTATGAATCCTATAACAAACAAAGATTCTTACTATTCATAGAATTCTAAATATTTAAAATTCTGAATACCAGAATTCACAATACCAACGAAACCTAGTCCAAACAGCCCCTTATATTGTTTGATCTGAAATTCCATCTCATTGTTTTTGGGGAGCCAACAAGATCATCAAAGCTCATGGTTGAGGTATCTTTGACTTCTTCAAAACTGTTATATTCAGAACTTCTCAATGACTGAACGTATAAGCTTGCTTACAAGCCTTTCATTTGAGATAGATTTGCTTAAGGATTGACATTCATTAGCATGACCAAGAGTTTAGCACTATAGCCAATAATATAGCCAATAATGGCTTCGTTGTCCTCCATTTTCAGGACTTCAAATTAAGTTGCAAGCTATAGTTTTATCCGTTGAATTCCTTTAGAACCTTTACATAAGAGTTGGAAGACGTCCTATGCTTCTTAGTGTTTGCGTTTGAAATGGCAAGTTCATCGGCCGTCTAATCGATCTCATTTTTAAGAATGTTGTCATCATCCGTATCATCCTGCATAGAGCCTTCGGCAAACCAATATGGCACACAATGACCTTTCATCCGTTGTTTTGATATAAACACGCATTCTCATTTTCGAAACCGCATATTTGGTCCCTTCAAGAATTGGTGATCGGTTTGCATCGTTCATCATAGTATCCATTATTTTCCTATACATAAAAAAAAAGGTTCAACACTTTGTAACATCAAGTGACCGCTCTTGAATTCAATTAAATATTTTGAAAGCCACAGATACTAAAATAAATATACCAGAGTATAAATGTTAGTTGAGATATTTGAACACTTGTACTTACATTTAGTAAATCAAACAAAAAAATAACAAGGGCACGGGATTTTATTTGCCTATGAGTTAAAATTCATAATTTGTGGACTTAGACCATAAATTATATTACTAGAAAAAGTATTTTAAAAGTTTTACAAAAGATATTAAAACAAAATATCATCTACCAATATACGAAAAACTCCTAAATGAACAGATCGGTTGAATCGGCGTAAGTCGTCTGTATAACCTTTAAGTTGTGCAAGTTTGAATAACACGAGCACAATGAACGACAACAATTCATACTTAATCCACGGTGGTAAAGTTATGTTTCTTCCCCAAAAATCATGTGAAATGAAGTCAAGATCTTCGATCCTCATCTTTTAGAAGAGACCTAAAATATCAAAGTTCAAGATATCCAATCCTCATCTTCTAAAACAATGCTAAAATATCAAAACCGATTTAATGAATATCTTGATATAAATAAGATAATTATGAAAATATACTTTCCTACTTTAAAATAATTCTTACTATAAGTTTACTTACGCGATAAGATAAATATAACTACTAAAATATTAAAAAACTATCAAAACAAAATACGTTTAGAAGGATAATATATATTGGTTATTTAGAAATGAAGAATTAAAATAAATCTAACTACTAAAAAATTAGAAATTATCATAACAAAATTACGTTTAGAAAAGTAAATAATATATATTACTTATTTAGAAATAAAAAAAACTGACAAAAATAAAATTCTCATCACAGTCAATGATTTATTCTGAATCGAGGTTTTTCCGATGTTTTTCTAACCGATGAAATTATGTTACTCCACCCGTCTCATTCTATAAGTCGAAATTGACCATTACGAATATTAAAAAAGATTATTGTTGTTATAATTATAGATATCAAATAATCATAATATCATTTTGTTTAAAATAACTAAAAATGTGAAAAAAAATAAAGGTAGGTGTGATATTTATAAAGTAACATTTAATTCTTATTGAGGTAGTAAAAAAAAAACAATGATTATCTCTTGAAAATATAAATGTGAGTAGAACATGATATAAAAATTTCTAAATTACAAAGTAGTGTTTTTGAACGGCGGAATATCTCAGAACGTACACTAAGAGTAAGACTTCATATTGCTAACCAAATCGAGTCATTGTACCGTGCACCCAATAATTTAATTTATAATCACATATAACTGACATATATTATCACATTATAAATTATACATATCATCATAAATAATTGAAACTCTAAATCTAAAATTTAAAATTCTAAAATGAAGAATAAACATAAAATGAAAAACTAAATCCTAAATTGAAAAGTTAAACACCGAAATTGAATATGAATCCTAAATTTTTATCACATATCATCATATATAACTGACACATAGATCACATATAAATAACACATATCATCACATATAAGTGATAGAATGATAGAGATTTTTGCTGATATTAAAAAAAACTAAACCTTAAAATTAAAAATTAAATAAAAAAATTTTGAAAAACTAAACCTTAAAATGAGAAATTAAACCCAAAAAATTCAAAACTAAATCTTAAAATGTAAAAATAAACCTAAACTCTAAATTTTTATCACATATCATCACGTACCAATCACGTACCATATATAATCATATATAATTGTCATATAACTCACGTATAAATGAATAATAATAAATTTTTACAAGATGTCACTACTACAGAAAACCCCCAACAGCATCGGTTGTTTTTGCTAATAGGCATCAATTCTACAACCGATGCTTATTAGATCGACGCCTATAATCTGGACTATAAGCATCGGTTTTGCAACCGATGCTAATAATTGACATAGGCATCGGTTGTTTGACCAAAACCGATGCCTAATCTACACATTAGGCATCGATTTTGGTTAAACAACCGATGTCTAATATCTAAATATAGACATCAATTTTTCCAGACAACCGATGCTAATAACTAACATAAGCATCGGTTTTTTGACCAAAACCGATGCCTAATGTATAGATTAGGCATCGGTTTTGGTCAAACAACCGATGCCTAATGTATAGATATAGACATCGGTTTTGTCAAACAACCGATGCCTAATATCTATACATTAGGCATCGATTCCCACAGTATATGGGCCTCATGATCCTAAAAACCTATCTACAAAAATCAAATTCTTCATCTCCTAATATGTTTCCCCAAGCAGGTAATCTATGAACAAAAATAGCATTAAGAGTAGCCATGAAATGAACTAGACAATACAACCACACAAGTTCATTATAATTATCATTAAAAAATCTTCAGAATAGCAAAGGAAAGAAAACTTTAAATTTCCCCATGAATTCACACAAACCTTCAAATTAAATAGAATTCTAAACCCAACCCAAAATATCAAAATAATGAACAAATTGACTATATGATACATAAAAATATTAGTTTTTTTTTTTTTATTATCATAATGTCAAATAACATGTGATGGCAAAAGGCATATAAAGGATATCATACACAAATTACCAACAGAGAATTTTTATAACGATAGAAACTCCCTGTTTATTTATTAGGAGAATAGCTAATTTAAAAATAATTTATTTTTCATAGTAATTTCAAGATTTATAATCAATAGAATCAAACCACTAGCAACATAAATATTTGAATTCTCAGATATGAATTGTCTCGAGTTACTTGGATATGAATTGGATTGCATCAGAAATTGATAAATATTTGAATTCTCAGATGCCTGCTCAATGACTTGATTTTGCAATGATTGGGGCTGGCGAAAATTCGAGGTCGTATAGGATATTGAAGTTTCCATTCTTTGGTTATCTGTAAATTACACCATAGACATATAATATCGAGTTTAATAATAATTTTTTGGTAAATAAATGCAACTTATGTTAAAGCATACACAGAAACAGGGAAAATTTCATTTTTGGTACATTGTGTTGGCCACTTTCCAGAAAAGGTACGTGATGTTGGCCAACATCAAACTACATACATTAAGTTGGCAAATTTATCAAATTTGGTACAAAAAAAGCCCAATCGGACGTGATTGGCCAACATCAAACTACATACATTAAGTTGGCAAATTTATCAAATTTGGTACAAAAAAAGCCCAATCGGGCTTTGATGCTTACATGGCATGATTTAATCATTTCTTATCATTTTTAATTTAAAAATTAATTTCTTATCATTTTTAATTTCAAAATTAATTTCTTATCATTTAAAATTAATTTAAAATTAATTTCTTATCATTTCTAATTAAAAAATTAATTTCTTATCATTTAAAGATTAATTTAAAAATTAATTAATTTAGAAATTAATTTAAAATTAATTTATCATCATTTTAAAATTAATTTAAAAATAAATTTGATTTAAAAGTTATTTTCTTATCATTTTAAAATTAATTCAAAACTTAATTTAATTTAAAAATTAACTTCTTATCATTTTAATTTAAAAATTAATTTTTAAATTAAATTAATTTTTAAATTAAATTAATTTTTAAATTAATTTTAAAATGATAAGAAATTATTTTTTTAATTAATTCTTAAATTAAAAAAAATATATATTAATTTTTAAATTAAATTGATTTTTAAATTAATTTTAAAATGATAAGAAATTAATTTCTAAATTAATTTTTAAATTGAAATGATAAGAAATCAGTTTTTAAATTAATTTTAAATTAAAAATGATAAGAAATGATTAAATCATGCCATGTAAGCATCAAAGCCCGATTGGGGCTTTTTTTTGTACCAAATTTGATAAATTTCTAAATTAATTTTAAATTGAAAATGATAAGAAATCAGTTTTTAAATTAATTTTTAAATTAAAAATGATAAGAAATGATTAAATCATGCCATGTAAGCATCAAAGCCCGATTGGGCTTTTTTTGTACCAAATTTGATAAATTTGTCAACTTAATATATGTAGTTTGATGCTGGCCAACATCACGTACCTTTTTTGGAAAGTGGCCAATATAATGTACCAAAAATGAAATTACCCCTACAGAAACATAACAAAACAAATGAAGAAAGATATCAACAACTACAAATTCACATTAATTCTTGAGTTATATACCATAAATATTTTTCTTTTTTTTTATATTAAAATTAAATAAATAAACCATTGAAAATTGGCAAGTTAAGAAAAAATGAAGTTGTGAAGGTAAAAATAAAATTCTATGGTCACCTGATTGTTGATGCTGCCACGTGCTGGTGTTATTATTATTACTATTATTATTATTATTTGTCTGCAAATCAATGTTTTAAAAACCGAACCGGTGAACGAATCGGTTTCCTCACCGGTTCACGGTTCAACCGGTCGGACCGGTTCAACCGCCGGTCCAACCGTATTAATAAAAACATAATATTCTTAATTATATAGTATGAAATATTATGTAATGTATTAATATAAATATTAATTTGATTAGTATTTGGAAAAAGTAATTAATTTATTATATAAACATGCTTAATTTATTTATACTCTATTAAACATATTAATGTAATTCTTTGTTATGTGATATATAAGTCATAAATCACTATCTTAATTATTTGTCTAGATTATTAAGAGAGATAAAAATAAAAAAATAAAATTGACCGAACATTTTATTTATTTTCATATCGTTTGATTAGGTTCCATGGATCATTAATATAATTATGTCAATTTAGTTGAATCATACACAATATTTTGCACATAAAAAACGGTTTGAACGGTTCAACCGGGTTTTTTGCCGATTTTCAGCGGTTTAACCGGTTTTGACCGGTTCTTGACCGGTTTAACCGCTAAAACGGTTTTATAGGTGTGATCGGACCGGGTCAATGGCCAGTTCCCGGTTGAACCGGCCGGTCCGATCCGATTTTTAAAACAGTGCTGCAAATGACAAAAAGAAAAAATGATAATCAAACCAGTAATTAGTAAGGGAAAAAGATTGTAACCATCATGTATTATACACGTTTTTTGAGTTTGCATCCTAACGTTTTTTTTGTAATTTAATGCATCCTGTACTTCAAAAAAAATCTGAAAGTGCATCCTCCGACAAGCCAACTCGCCCCAACTCACCGAAACTCACCTAATCCCGCGAGTGACATTGCATATTTTCAAACCCGTATACTTTAGGTGAGTTCCGGTGAATTTATTATTTATTTAAAACTAGTACCGGTATATTTTATTAAATATGCAAACTCACCGAATTTATTATTTAATAAATAATAAATTTTATTTATTTAATAAAACTAGTTTCGGTAAACGTTAGGATAAAATATGGTTTGCATATTTATTTAATAAATTTTAGTTTTTATTTAATAAAATTAGTTTTTTCTAAATTTTGTATAGTACAGGATGCACTTTCAAAATTTTGAGTAGAGGATACATTAAATTACAAAAAAAAAAAACATTAGGATACAAATCCCAAAAACGTATACATTACAGGATGGTTACAATTTTTTTCTAAATTAGTAAATGTCAAACCTTGGCAAATTGATAAGTCTATCTGACTGGATCTACAAGCATGTAATAATGAACAAATAAACCACTTAAATTAGAAGAATCTCGAGATATATTAAAAGAACGTACTGTCATCGAGCAAATCCTTTATTCTGTTGATTATAACTACTCAGACCACATGATGGCAAATTAACTCCTCCAACTATACCTATTCTGCACATATAATAATAATAATAATAATAATAATAATATGATGTTCCATCATTTCAAACTACAAAAAAAGAGGTCTTAATTTATACCTATGCCCATGGATATGACGCCAAAACGACAATCCTTGCCACGACGCTTCATCTCATGAAGAAGCGTTGCAACACAATGAGCCYCTGAAGTAGAAATMATYTGGATCATTAATTTAAAAATAATAATAAATATTAAATAAAGATAATCAAGTTATTTATTTATTTAAATAAAAAAGATAGTTGAGTATATTACCTGTAGCTCCCAAGGGATGGCCAAGGGCAATTGCTCCACCATTAACATTAACCTTTTTGGTATCAAGTCCCAATTTCTTGCAGCAATCTCAGATATCCCTGCAACCAATGGACTCTCAAATGAATAAAACCCATTTTGCGCTAAATGCGATCTGAGAACTGAAATCGCACAATAAGATGTCTTTCAATCACGGCTCAAATATAAAACAATATTAATTGGTGTATAAACACAAAAGAAACAAAATTTAGGAAAATATAAGACAAAAGGTAAATAAATAAAATATCAAATGGTATTAGTAAGTCCACATACCTGTAGTAAATTTGACAGCATTAGTTAGTCTACTAATAAATAAATAGCAAACAAAAAAATAAGAAATGCTTGTGAGAGAGGGAGAGTAGCTTATGCTTAAACACAAGCTGGAAGTGAATAATATGCAGAGAAAGATAAGTTGAATAATATACATGTGCTTGTATATGCTTCAGAGAGAGTTTTGTGAGTTGATGATAATAAATAAAGAAATGAAGCTTATGTGCTTGAATTATTTTTTATTTTAGTGTTGTCAACTGGGGATATACTATATCTAATAATTTGATTGAGTGAGTAGAAAATAATTTTTAAAATTATAATCTAAATTGCGTAAATATAAATTTTTTAAAAACATATATAAAAATCTATAGATTGAAGAAGCAAGTGTATCAATGAAGCTCAACTGATGTATCGGAGGACCTGTGTATTTTATTTATTAGCCTGACCTAATCAGCGGGATTAATCAACCTCTAACTAATTCATCTAGTAGACAGTTAAGCTAACCAACTCAGAAATAATGATGATACTAAGATAGCTTTCAGTTTCAGGAACAAATTAAAAAATATGTTACCAAATAAAAATTCTGTTCTACAAGAAATTCTCATATCTAATTAGAACGATTAACTTCAAGCTACAATAAAAATTAACACCACATATATGTTCCAGTTTTTATTCACTTGTTCCAGATCAGCACCAAAATCTCCATGGAGGTTCCATAAATCTAAAGACAACATTCATAAGTAAAAATCCATCACAAGAATACTGTAATACATAACTAATTAAACAAGTTTAATTTTCACTTCGAGATTTGAACGACTGATACATGAAATTGCAGGGAGAAAACGCAGATGTCTCAATACCTTAATCCATAAAACTCCGCAGTAAATCAAAACAAAGACTAGCAATAAATAGATATGTTTGTAATTAATATTAATTCACACATGAAGAAATGTTTCTAGGTTTTGCATATCTGTAAATGAGGTAGTGATGGCAGGATTGGAAAGAAGAAACAAGAAATATGAGCTGATATTTTTATTTAAATTATAAACGACCCAGCAACCCCACGAGGACCCACCGGAGCCACCCCACGTTGAACCGCTGCCTCCGTACCTTCACGCCGCTGCCCGATTCGCCATTGCCTCACCTGCCGAACGCCGATATCGCCGAGCCCCACCGTTACAGTCCAGTCGCAATCGAAGTAGAGGGAGATTGGCCAGCCGAATCCTGAAATTTGGGGAAGGAGGAGGGGCGACGATTTGGACAGTAGTGAAAATAATTTGATGGGGAGATGTGAGGGTTATACACGGTCATATACATCGGTTCTAAATAAACAACCGATGCTCATATTTAATTATAGACATCGGTTGTGTTGACTAACCGATGTCTACGTATCTTAATGAAAATTTGAATTTTTTTTATTATTATACGCATCAGTTGTATCTAAACAACCGATGCACATAAGTTTTCTCGGACTATTATAGGCATCGGTTGTTTGGTAAAACCGATGCATATAACTTTTATTTATTACAAAAAAAAAAACCGTCCGACTATAGGCATCGGTTTCTGCTTAACAACCGATGCTTATAACTTGTTTTAATTATAAAAAAGACTCCGCGCGACATTAAGCATCAGTTGTTTACTACAATCGATGCCTATACCCTCGTTCCAATGGCATTTTTTGTAGTAATGTATGCATGACAATGTGCACTCTGATGCATGTAATAAATCGTCAATCAAAGTATAAAAATAATAATCATCCTATTTATCAAATCCAAGTGAATAAATTTAATTAAAGTGTGTTGTATCGGTTCGGAATAAACAAATCTAAGTATAAAGAAAGTAGATATATTGCAAGTTAAACACGCTACATTTCGAATAAACCAAATTTATATATTCCAACCAGTATCAAACATGACGATAATCATTTTCTTGGAGGAAGAAAAAACAGGGGAAAAAAGTTCTGCAAACATTTACACTTATAAGCAACTAATGATTGAAAAAAAAATTGAAACACAAAAACCAAACTTTAAATTTTCAGGACAGCAGATGAAATCTTAAATATTTAGTTAATTAACGAAACGGCAGTTCCTTCTGATCTCGCCCTGCTTCCCGGTAAACACATCAATGTTCCCCATCCTCACCATCGCAGCAGCAAACTTCTTAGCCCAAACCGACCCGTATTTCGCATTATCCACCACCAGCTTCCTCGTCAACGCACTGTCAAACAACGTCTGATCCGACGTCAGAAGCCCTTTCTTAACCTTCAAAATCTCGTAATACTTGCTATCCAGCCTATTCGGCGTCAGAATATCATTATTCACCRCGTTTCCKGAGTTCGCKGGGCACYTGGCTCTCAAAAACGCAGCGTACCCAGGATCAAGCGAAGGGTCCTGACTGAAGGTCGCRTTGAARCCCGAAAGCCTATTCGCAAACGACGARCAGTGAGAGACGCCGATCGAGTGGGCCCCGGAGAGCGTGACCATGTCGTCAAGGGACAGCCCCTTGTTCCGGAAATTGTCCCTCAGCTGGGTGGCGTTGAAAAATGGAGGCGGCAGATTCGTTAACACTTCGGAGCTGAGAGAGACAAGGCCGTCCCTGCGGCCCGATGGGACTTCGTATCCGATCCATCCGGCTTTGAGCGCGCTGTCACGGGCCGAAAAGGCGAGAATGTCCGCGCATGAGACGGTTTTGGGGCAGACGGCCTCGATTTGGGCTTTTGCTTGGTCGATCACTTCGAAGCCTCGGAGGCTCGGGTTGTTTACGAAGCTGTCTTTCTCGGCCTCCGGTTTCCCGGCCACAGTGTTCAACAACACGGAACCATCACAACCCTGACATTAGTCAAGAAGACAATCATTTTTTTTTATTAGTCAGGTTAATGGTGTCTTATATATATGAGAAAAATGGTGTGTATATAAAAATGGATGTATACGTACCCTGACAAAACAGTCGTGGAAATGCATCCTGATGAGGCCGGCGGCAAGTCCAGGATTCAGGGACACGGCTTTGTTCACGGCTTTACGGACAATKAWCTCAGCCTGTGGRCACGTCTTGTAGTAATATCCCACCTTCAGTTTGCCTCCTGATTTTGACTGCACTCTTTGGGTGCTGCATATTAAGCCCAACAGCAGAATAACTGCTGCAATCTTTGATTTCTTCAAATCCATTCTATATATATATATATATATATATATATACACGTGTGAATAAAAAGAAAATTACTGGAAAATAAACTACACTTGTTGTTTGAAACTAGCAAACTAGCTCTTATGTATTTAAGACCAGTTAAGGTACGTGGATGATAATAACAAAGATTTCAGCTGTGTATTTATAGTAGGAAATATTTGATAGGGTTCCCATGAGTGGCATTAGTAAATTCAGTTATCATGTCTTAGAAGCGTGTTTAGGTGGGTGCATGTATGGGTTAATTAATAAATATATTGTAGTGATTGAAACATTCTTGAACAATGTCTTTCTGACTTTGTAATTAATAATATATTTGTATAATAAATCTTTCTTACATGCTTCCCTATCATTGGCCAATTCTCCATTTCTAAACTTGTTAGTTGCTGGATTCTCTTCAAGATCATGTGTCTGAATTTGTTTACTTATCGCGTATTTTGCAAGTGGATCGGAGGAGATTTTTTAAATAGTTGGGCGGCCTTTTGGGCCATTTAGAAAATATGTTTTCTTTTAGCAAATTGTCCATTTTGCAATTACTTCTCATTCCTCGTTTCCGAGTACATGTTCGGATCCGAGAAATATAATGGTCATCATTAGAAAAGAAAAGCAAAAAAGAAAAAGTGGCTAAGTAACTCTAGAGATGAAAGTCATATTTTGGTTAAAGTGGTTAAAAATACATGTGGTTTTTCCAAGACTAGGGCTAAAAGATATTTTTGGAAAATTAAATGGTCAATTTGGCACATTAACAAATAATTTTAATTTCTTGAAAGAAACTTTCAGACAAGAGGCTTACCAACTTGATATGTCAACGGATATGGGTCATATGGCATATAGCTAGTAGTTAGTTATCCTTTGATTTTGTTTCAACAATAGTTTAATTACTATTTCAGGGAATTACCTTTTCCAAGGACTTGGCATGTATATGTTGCTCTTTTTTATGAGGTAGGTAGGGCTAGCTTGTGGCACACACAACACAATGTCCTCAGAATTGTTTATGTTTATATTGGTGGCCATAAAATAAAAGAATCAAAGATTGGACGGGCAAGATATATTCTTCAAACGGCGAGCCTGAGATGGGTTTGAACACCCGAGACCCGCCCCATCAATAAAATGTTGGACCCACATCGAGAAAACGGATTGTTGATAATTAAGAGCAACAATTTTTATCATCTGTAAACCAGTACATATATACCAAGAGATCTAACTATATTCAGATCGGAAAACTCGGTGGTTGCCAGTAGAGCGCCATCTCGTCTCGTCTGTGAACAAAACGCAACAGGCTCTTTCTTATAAGCAATATAGAGGGGAAAAGCCCTCCCGATCTCACCCTACAAATGCTTTGCAACTGGTACTACACTTACAATGTCAATCGGCTATTCAATCAATTTGGGTTGAGTTTCATTCCCGGCGCCAAATTTTTAGCCCCCTAAACAAAGAATGTTTTTCTGATTGTTTGTTTCCACAATAATAGCTGGACTCTGGGCTCGGTCTAAGGTAATCAAATAGCTAATTACATGCCTAATAAATATGAGGAATAATTAAATATTATTTATATAATTACATATGTAAAATTTGTAGGTTTATGGTTTTAAAACAAATTCAGTTCACAAGTAAATACTTGTGAACTTGGTGTACAAACTCGAAAACTATATTACTTTCTTTTTAAGTTCAATACAAAATATAAAGTAATATATGAAAACTAAATATCAAGAAACTTGATACTAAATACTTGTTGTCGGAATGGCAAGATCTTTTTCGTCGGTCACACAACTTCAAAGATCTTGTTTATCACGATTGTTGGCTCCAAGTAACTCTATCGTGTTCTTCTTCTTTTGTGCGTCTTCCTTGCGTCTAGTGTCTTGCGTTCTTCTCCTCAAGAAATCCGTGCGTCAAGACTATATTCAAAACGTGTGTCAAGTGTAGGAATACTTATGTCTTAAATAGACAACTAAAAATTCTAAACTTGGTAAAATTCTAAAAACAAATCCTAAACACAATTTAGGTATAATTAAAGTCTTGTGCATAAACTAGTAAACATAAAATTGTCCTAAATCTAGTTTCCTAACTTATTTTGTGCCGAAGAAAGGCAAATAACAAAATAGGAATTATTGCCAAGAATAAATTTCTCAACAATCTCCTCCTTTTGCCTTTTTGGACAAAACACTAAGACGCAAACACAAATGAAAATAAAACTAACTCCCCCTAAGATAGAAAACTCCCCCTAAACAAAACACCCAATATTGTTAACACTCAAACCAACATTACAAACCAACATTGTTCAAAATACTTATCAAAACAAACTGAGTAAAGGAACTTAATGACTTCGAATTCTCTTTGACCGTCGAGTAGATGTCGAAGTTCCTTCACCACTCTTCTTCCTCTTCTTCTTCTCCCTCAGTTTCATCAACTTCTTCAAAGCCTTGTTGCGCGCTCGAATTCTCTTACGCCTCTTCTCTTGAGCAAGGCTCGCCAAGGCTTCGGCGGCAACAGCATCTTCAGCATCAGCAGCAGCATTCTCATTCTCGGCAACATCAACATCCTCTCCATCAACACTTTCTCCCCCTACGTTCGCGTCATCCTCTCCCCTTTTTTGACCTGAAAGGGAAAGGGCCTCCAACAACGAGCAACGAAGTGCCTGCAGTTTAGAAATTTGCAAATCAATGGAAGCAACATGCGCACGCAGGAGCTGCGCAGAAATGCGAACCATGTTGGGATCATCCTTCTCAACATCACTAGCAACATCAGCAGGAGCAGGAGCCTGCCAAGGCAAATCGAGCACCCTAGCACCAGTAGTGTGTTGGCCTCGAAAAGCAAACCAATCCGCATCACCAATGAGCACATCATCTGGGAGAAGCGTCAGACCTTGGTTCTTCATCAGGCTGAAAATAAGAGAAGGAAAACACAACGAGGCAGCAGACCTTGTCGTGGCAAATTTAGTCACGATATCAAAAATATGGTGTCCGAAACTGAACTTTACACCCTTCCCAAACTTAAACAAAAATTGGGCCTGAGGCCGAGTAACAACCGTGGTGTTCCTGGAAGGGACCCAGTTGCAAAGTGCCACTTTATGCATAATAGAAAACAAGGACGAGAGCCTCGTGCTTGGCAGTTGCTCAAACCACGAATGTACCATCCCACCTGACAAAAAAGACACAACCTCATCCATATCATCCACAGAAAAATTACCCCGGTGTGTAGTGGTGCCAAACAAATCATCAATTAAGTCAGGGGTAAAGGCAAACACCTTGTCACGCAGAAAAACTTTCTCATAGTTCACAGAACTTAAATCAACAATTGAAGGTAGCATATTGGCATAGAACTCAAGAACGATATCCCTAACAAAAGGAATGGCGGTAGAGACTGTGGAATACATACCATGAAAACGGAGGTAGGCTATCAGGTTGTGACGCTCAAACAAATCAAACGGCACCTTTCTCTCAGCGATCATATGGCGAGTTTGATAAACATCAAACAGCTCAGCAGCCTCAGCGGTTAAAAATTTCTCTGAAAAGGGCTCCATGTCCTCAATCTCTGGTGTAGGAGTAGCAGTGCCAGATGAGGACTGGGAGTGATCACAGGCAGCCGAGGAGGACTGCGTGGGAGAATGCGATGGAACAGGAACAGATGCAGCGCGGGAGGACGAGACAGATTGTGAGCGACTCAATGTTGGTAAGGGACTACCAACATGACTAACAACATCGTCCTGTGCAGCTGCCTTCTTTTTCCCTTTTTCCTTCTTTAAAGCAGCAAGAACATCTTTCAAGGGCAAATCCATTGAAAAGTCAGGGGAATGTTCAAAAAGACCTGTATCAAACTCAGGTGACGCAGCAGGAATTGGAGACGGCGGGGGAACATCAGCAGGCGACTTGGCGGAACTCGTAACTTCGTCGGTGATGAAATCGAGCACAGTATATGGAGGTGAAGAGTACTCAGTAGCAGAAGACTTTGGAGAGACTTTGACATTCGCCTGGCTCGGAGAAACACTGTCTTTTGTCTGGTCGGGTCTCCTGTCGGCTTTTCGTACGAGCTGCTTCCGGCGAGTAAACCTCTTCTTCTCCAGCAAACCGGGAGCATAGGCAGACGGCGGCTCAACTCCGACAATCGGAACAGTAGGCTCAAAATCATGATCATCAGGATCAGACTCAACAATAACATCCTCCTGGAGGTTTATGTGCTCAATTGGCACGTGGCGACGCGGATCAGCCTTGCTCTTTGGGACCGCTGGCGGCACAACGCCGGGCGGTATGTTGCGCAAACGCCTGGACCGCTTCAAGGTGGGATTCCCTATGCGGCCAAAGGTCTCAGCCACAAAAGCTAAGTCGGGGGGGTTATCGACATCAATTTCGTTCCCAGGCTGTCCAGGGAACACCTGAGTAACCGGTGTAGCATCGACCGGCGATGGGACAGGCACGGCAGCGAGAGAATCAGGCGCATGCAATTTAGGCGGCGATGTTGACAGTGGTGGGTTTGATGAGCTACCACCACCAATTTCTTCACGAATATCTAGGCCGCCCATCTTTGGATATGGCAACGGAATTCGGTCGCCGGAGCGGCGAACCTCCTCTGGTAGTTCAGGAACTGACGGCGGTGGAGAGCTAGACATTCTTAAAAATCTTGCAGAAACACACAACCAAGAACAGAAATTCGAGAGAATTGGAGAGGAGTAAGGAGTCTGAGAGTTGTAATTCGAAAGGGGTTTGGGGATTGTGATCAAACGGTAAAAAATTGCAGCCTTTTATCCCTAAAAAAAAGACTGTTGCCTTAGGAGAGAGAGGGTAGAAATACAAGGAAAATTCCCAAATAAAATACCGGCCAATTTTTTTGTTCTTTAAAACACGATTTTAGTTTCCAAAAAATAAAGCCACTCCTCCTAGAATTAGGCTACGTGATCACACAAGTTAACCCACTAACTCTTTCCATAAACTCCCCTTTTTTTAAAAAAAATTGTATGACTCAATCTACAAAATAGGCCGAAAACAAAGCTGATTTTAATGAACCATCAGCACAGTTTTACCTATCTTGTGCAATGTTATATTTCACTCACCAAATTCACCTCGTTATTACCTGTCCAGCCGTCCGATTATAACTCCACCGAAACACTTGGTTAGCTCAATTTAAAACAAAATTAAGAGATTTCAAGCAAAACAAAAAACACAAGAAACATAACGCACAGTAAGACGGCATCTTCACAAAGTATGAATGTCCTACGGGATGCTAAAAATCATGACCTAAAAGGTTAAAACAGAACACATTATGATTTCAGTGTTTTGATCCAATGTTGCTTTTTATTACTAACAACATTATAAACCAACATTGCCTTAGGTGAAGTCAATGGAAACTTGCCCCTTAACCCAAGTTAATGACTACGTCAAAATCTCTCAAGAAGGCGATTTATAAAGATTGGAGCATTTTTGAGTCCAGATTTTCTTCATCCTTGAAGGGATTTAAATCTTTTAATCTTCAACAATTGCTGTTAAACACCTCTTATTTTTAGACCTGGGAGAAAACCAGTTTCTGCGGGCAAGTCCCACAATCACCTAATTTGAAGAGGTTGGTCCTTTTTGTTATTACTTTTATTGTAACAGAGGACCTTATTACACTTTCAATCAAACTCAATGCATTAGTATAATGTATGAAAAGAAAGATAAAAAATGCATGCAAAATAATACAGATGTTGTGACTGATGTTGATAAGAGATGTCACAACATCACAACCAACATTGGTTAGACAATGCACATACCGAGATCTCTTCTCAAACGAGAGAAGGTCTCGTAATCTAATGCCTTAGTGAAGATGTCAACCAGCTGATTATCAGTTCCAATATGTTCAAGGCTAACAATCTTCCTCTCAATTAGGTCTCGAATAAAGTGGTACCTTATGTCAATGTGTTTGATTCGAGAGTGCTGGACTGAATTTTTGGAGATATCAATGGCACAGGAATTGTCACACAACACCGTCAAGATAC
>BMAC01000626.1:301301-312498 GCA_014905375.1 Phtheirospermum japonicum | reverse complement strand
TGTAATGGATCTTAGCAATTTTCCTACAAGACGGGAATTTGTTATGGGTTCACCCAACTCTTTGCACTCCTCTGTTATTTCCGCCAATCTCACAGAGTAGTCCATGATAGATTCTTTCTCATTCATTCTCATAGCCTCGAATGTGGACAAGAGCATTCTTAGTCTGGATTTCTTCACGCTTGCTATTCCTTCACACATCCTTTGGAGCGCGTCCCATGCATCCTTTGCCGACTCACAGTTTTTGATGATACGATAGTAGCTTGCATCTACATAGCCACACAAGGCATTGATGCATTTAGAGTTCCAATTTGCAGCAGCTGCTTCGTCAGCAGTCCAATCTTCCTCCTTTTTGGGAATAGCATCGCCCTCGCCATCCGTGACACGTGGCTTTTCCCATCCAACAAGGACTGTCTTCCAAACACGTTCATCCATGCTCTTCAAGTGCCACCTCATCCTCTGTTTCCAGAGAAAATAATTCTCACCATTAAGGATTAAAGGCCTCGGGTTGCCTTGAGCATCCATAGCACCTAAAAAAATAAGGATCAATACTTAAAAGGTTAAGTAACCCGCTTTGATACCAATTGTAAAATTTGTAGGTCTATGGTTTTAAAAATAAGGATCAGATTTACAATGTTGTTAATCAATTTTAACAACACCAGTTAACAACATCGACTAGAATAACGTAAATTTATGCAGCGGAAATTAAAATACGAGAACACGATTAAACAAATTCAGTTCACAAGTAAATACTTGTGAACTTGGATGTACAAACCCGAAAACTATATTACTTTCTTTTTAAGTTCAATACAAAATATAAAGTAATATATGAAAACTAAATATCAAGAAACTTGATACTAAATACTTGTTGCCGGAATGGCAAGATCTTCTTCGTCGGTCACGCAACTTCAAAGATCTTGTTTATCACGATTGTTGGCTCCAAGTAACTCTATCGTGTTCTTCTTCTTTTGTGCGTCTTCCTTGCGTCTAGTGTCTTGCGTTCTTCTCCTCAAGAAATCCGTGCGTCAAGACTATATTCAAAACATGTGTCAAGTGTAGGAATACTTATGTCTTAAATAGACAACTAAGAATCCTAAACTTGGTAAAATCCTAAAAATAAATCCTAAATACAATCTAGGAATAATTAAAATCTTGTGCATAAACTAGGAAACATAAAATTGTCCTAAATCTAGTTTTTTAACTTATTTTGTGCCCAAGAAAGGCAAATAACAAAATAGGAATTATTGCCAAGAATAAATTTCTCAACAACATATATTCTAAACTATCTCGAAAATCTTCAAATAGAACCAAAGGAAGTCCCTTTGTAAGGATGTCAGCAATTTGATAGCGCGATGGGATATGTAAGACACGTGCTAGCTCACGGGCGACTTTTTCTCGAACAAATTGAATGTCCATCTCGATTGTTTGGTGTTGATGTTGAATGGATTGGCGGAGAGATATATATTGAATAAACTTTAAAAAAAATTAATGGGTTTTAAATTTAGAAGTTAAAAGGTCAAGAGTTTGAGTAATTGAAAGGCCAAGAGTTTGTGTAGATGAATGGTTGTGTAGTTGAAAGGCCAAGAGTTTGTTTAGATGAAAGGACGAAGGATTCCTAAGATATAGGCTTGTTGTTTCATTTGAAGAAGTAAGAGATAAAAAATATAAAAAGATAATTTGAATAAAACAAGAAAGAGTTGAAAAGGATTGTGTCTCTCTTCCCTCCACTAAAATATATATCATATTATTCTCAAATTGGTATCAGATCCAATGACGAATGTGACGGGTCAAATGTCGCTACCTCGACTAACGAAGGCAAACTATGAGAATTGAAGCATTCAAATGAAAGTTCTTCTCGAATCTCAAGATGCGTGGGAGGTGATCGAAGAAGGTTTCGAACAACCAACAAATACCACTAGATATACGGCGGCTCAAAACAAGGCGTTGAAAGAGGCACGATCGAAGGATAAGGCGGCACTATACATGCTGTTGCGAGCCGTCGACGAGTCGGGATTTGAGAAGATAGCTGGTGCAACTACTTCAAAAGAAGCGTGGGACACTTTAGAAAGAGTGTTCAAAGGAGTTGAAGCAAGTGCGTCTCCAAACTCTTCGTGGCGAGTTGGAGAGCATGAAGATGAAGGAGTCAGAAATTGTATCTGACTACATCATGCGTGTACAAATCGTGGAGAACCAACTCAATCGGAATGGTGAAACATTAACCCATGCTCGGGTTGTGGAGAAGATTTTGAGATCATTAACCGACAATTTTGAGAATGTTGTGTGCGCGATAGAAGAGTCAAAGGACCTTTCGACCCTCACATTGGTGAGCTAGCCGGTTCTCTTGAGGCACACGAGCAACGAAAGATGAAGAAGAGTGAGTCGCTTGAGGAAGAGTTGCAAGCCAAGGTGTCTATCAAAGACGAAAAGGTACTCTATATTCAAAACTTTCGTGGTAGAAGGCACGGCCGTGGAGGTCGCAACAATAGTCGTGGTGGTGGAGGCCGCGGTCGAGGTGGATACCATGAGGAGGGGCAGTCAAGCCAATAAAATTGGCGAGTTAGAAGACGTGGTCGTGGAAGAGGCGGCCGGTCATCAAATCACTCGAAAGACGAGTGCTACAACTGCGGCAAGCATGGACACTACGCAATGCAATCAAATATCGAGTGCAATAATTGCGGTAAGTTTGGGCATTATGCAAATGAGTGCTATTCCGTAAAAAAGGTAGAATAAAATGCTAATTTAGTCGCGAAAGAGGAGACAAGGGAAGATAGAGTTCTCATGATGGCCTACAAAAATACCATATCCGACAGCGACACGGTGTGGTATCTCGATACTGGCGCTAACAACCACATGTGCGGGCACAAGCACCTATTCAAGGAGATGCGAGAGGTTGAAGATGGACATGTGTCGTTCAGTGATGCGTCAAAGATCTAAGTAAAAGGCCAAGGTATGGTTCACTATTTGCAAAAAGATGGTACGGAAGGATCAATCGAGAACATTTATTACGTACCTGATCTTAAGAGCAATATTCTGAGTATGGGGCAACTCATGGAGAAGGGATACTCGGTATTCATGAGAAATAGGGCACTACAATTAAAAGACAATCGAGGGCGCTTGGTAGCACGAGTCGAAATGGCCAAAAATCGCACTTACAAACTGAATTTGAGAAGCGTGCGAGAAAAATCTTTGCAAGTTAATGTAGAAGACAAGGCGTCGCTGTGGCTTCACCACTTTGGTCACCTTCATCATGCTGGTCTAAAAAAGTTAGCAAAAAAGAACATGGTGCACGGGCTGTCGGATATAGATTATGAGGGAAAATTTTGTGAAGAATGTGTACTTGGCAAGCAAGCGAGAACCTCGTTTCAAAAGAATGCAGAATATCAGGCTAAACACACTCTCGAGTTGATTCATACCGACATATGTGGACCAATCACCCCCAATTCTTTCAGCGGCAAAAGGTACTTCATTTCCTTTATCAAAGATTTCTCACGAAAAACTTGGGTTTATATTTTGAAAGAAAAATCCGAAGCATTTGAGGTGTTAAAAAAATTCAAAGTGATGGTGGAGAAGGCAACTGGTAGACACATCAAAGTCGTACGATCCGATAGAGGTGGAGAGTATACTTCGATGGCTTTCATGAAGTATTGCGAGGAGTAAGGCATAAGGAGATTTCTAACCGCACCATACTCTCCTCAACAAAACGGTGTGGCCTAGAGAAAGAACCGGACTATTCTCGACATGGTTCGATCAATGTTGAAGAGCAAGAAAATGCCAAAGGAATTCTGGGCAATGTGTCATCTATGTACAAAATCGATGTCCGCATATGAAGTTAGATGATCAAACACAACAAGAGGCATAGAACGGACAAAAGCCGACAATCTCTCATCTCAAAGTATTCAGTAGTGTGGCTTATGCACACGTACCGGATCAACGAATAAACCAAATTTATATATTCCAACCAGTATCAAACATGACGATAATCATTTTCTTGGAGGAAGAAAAAACAGGGGAAAAAAGTTCTGCAAACATTTACACTTATAAGCAACTAATGATTGAAAAAAAAATTGAAACACAAAAACCAAACTTTAAATTTTCAGGACAGCAGATGAAATCTTAAATATTTAGTTAATTAACGAAACGGCAGTTCCTTCTGATCTCGCCCTGCTTCCCGGTAAACACATCAATGTTCCCCATCCTCACCATCGCAGCAGCAAACTTCTTAGCCCAAACCGACCCGTATTTCGCATTATCCACCACCAGCTTCCTCGTCAACGCACTGTCAAACAACGTCTGATCCGACGTCAGAAGCCCTTTCTTAACCTTCAAAATCTCGTAATACTTGCTATCCAGCCTATTCGGCGTCAGAATATCATTATTCACCRCGTTTCCKGAGTTCGCKGGGCACYTGGCTCTCAAAAACGCAGCGTACCCAGGATCAAGCGAAGGGTCCTGACTGAAGGTCGCRTTGAARCCCGAAAGCCTATTCGCAAACGACGARCAGTGAGAGACGCCGATCGAGTGGGCCCCGGAGAGCGTGACCATGTCGTCGAGGGACAGCCCCTTGTTCCGGAAATTGTCCCTCAGCTGGGTGGCGTTGAAAAACGGAGGCGGCAGATTCGTTAACACTTCGGAGCTGAGAGAGACAAGGCCGTCCCTGCGGCCCGATGGGACTTCGTATCCGATCCATCCGGCTTTGAGCGCGCTGTCACGAGCCGAAAAGGCGAGAATGTCCGCGCAGGAGACGGTTTTGGGGCAGACGGCCTCGATTTGGGCTTTTGCTTGGTCGATCACTTCGAAGCCTCGGAGGCTCGGGTTGTTTACGAAGCTGTCTTTCTCGGCCTCCGGTTTCCCGGCCACAGTGTTCAACAACACGGAACCATCACAACCCTGACATTAGTTAAGAAGACAATCATTTTTTTTATTAGTCAGGTTAATGGTGTCTTATATATATGAGAAAAACGGTGTGTATATAAAATGGATGTATACGTACCCTGACAAAACAGTCGTGGAAATGCATCCTGATGAGGCCGGCGGCAAGTCCAGGATTCAGGGACACGGCTTTGTTCACGGCTTTACGGACAATTAACTCAGCCTGTGGACACGTCTTGTAGTAATATCCCACCTTCAGTTTGCCTCCTGATTTTGACTGCACTCTTTGGGTGCTGCATATTAAGCCCAACAGCAGAATAACTGCTGCAATCTTTGATTTCTTCAAATCCATTCTATATATATACACGTGTGAATAAAAAGAAAATTATTGGAAAATAAACCACACTTGTTGTTTGAAACTAGCAAACTAGCTCTTATGTATATAAGACCAGTTAAGATACGTGGATGATAATAACAAAGATTTTCAGTTGTGTATTTATAGTAGGAAATGTTTGAAAGGGTTCTCATGGGTGGCATCAGTAAATTAATTCAGTTATCACGTCTTAGAAGCGTGTTTAGGTGGGTGCATGTATGGAATTACCCATTCATATATATGTAATGATTGAAACTTTCTTGAACAATATTGTCTCTGTCTGACTCTGTAATAATAGATTTGTATAATAAAAGTTGTTGCATATATATTGTCCCATTCAACCTTTGCAAGTTGTGATCGGATTATTGATCGTGAGTTTGAATCAGTTTAAATATTGCATCTTTTGCAAATGGTGTAACTTTTTAATTTTTTAAATATTCTCATGAATGAATCTTTCAAATTAACAATTAGAGGCGCTTATATATAGTTATTAATAATTGTCAACTTGGAATGTCAACGGATATGACATATATATAAAATATATATATATACCTGAGTAGTTACGATGTGCTGATTGTCTACAACATCCCGTGCAAGTATTATCCATTGATTTTGTTTTGAAAAAAAAAAAAATAGCACGCGCAGTTTACTAATTCATGCAACGTACCTTCCATTTCGATGCTACAACGATTTGCATATATATATATATATGCATGTATGCTCTATTTTGTGAGGTTGGTAGGGCACTATGACTTGTGGCGCACACATTATTATCTGATAAATTGTATTTAGACGTTGATCGTCCCAACAAAAATAGAGCCAAAATAATAATAATTATTATTATTATTATTATTATTATTGTTGTTGTTACTACTATTATATAGGGGAAATTACCATTTACTACACTTTAATCATCAATATTTGTCATATAATACATTGACTTTTGTTCTTCCCATTTAGGTTAATTATTGACCATATAATCATAAAACTTACCATACTTCATAATGGAATTACTCAAATGCATTTCTTATAAAATTTTAAAATTCGCGCTCTTAAACTTCAATTACCTGTCTACAAGTAAGCCTATTGGAAAAAATTAGAAATATTCCATACTGGACACAATCTCATTTATTGCATACTAGAATCGGCTTCTGTCAAGAAACATTTTCTAAAATATTCCAACCTACTCATATAGAATATCTAGAAATATTGCGTTGTATACTTCTTTAAAATACAAAATAAAATTTGTAATTATTCTATATTATTCCTAATACGCTGCGTTGTATACTTCTTTAAAATACAAAATAAAATTTGTAATTATTCTATACTATTCCTAAAACGCGAAATGCAATCTGATGGAATTTGCAAAACGCAGAATGCAATCTCAAGTACGTAATTATTACTGCCGAACATTGACTACATGAAACACACAATAAAGTTTGTAATTATCTTGAACAACATAACCTACTACCTGATACAAAATAACAAAACACTCGCAGTCGCATACTCTCGAAAATAAATATTCCATAATACGGTAAACAAAATAAATAATTTCATATTTACTGATTTTGTTGTTGATTTTTTTTAGACTTACTGCGCTGCGGCAACTCTACACCCGAAACTGTCACCCAAATTCTATCGTGTTTAGTACGGAATTGATCTTTACAGATTTTTTTGGAACGAACGAAATAAAAGAAGCTTGATGTTGGGAGAGATGGCAACTCTACACCCGAAACTGTCACCCAAATTCTATCGTGTTTAGTACGGAATTGATCTTTACAGATTGTTTTGGAACGGAATAAAAGAAGCTTGATGTTGGGAGAGATTTCAGGGCGTGGAAGAGAGAGATTTAAATTTGCAGATTTTTTTAACTGAATAAAAGAAGCTTGATGTTGGGAGAGATTTCAGGGCGTGGAAGAGAGAGATTTAAATGCAAGGATATTATAGTCTATCACTTAGTTAAAATATATTAACTAGTAAATGGAAAATATATTGTACTATTTGGGATATTTTATTTCCCTTAACGAGTATATGGTCAATGCCCCTATTATATAAAAAAAGAGAAAGAAGAAAGAAGAAGAAGAAGAAGAAGAAGAAGAAGAAGAAGAATTGGGCTGATGATACGACATTAAATATTCACGTCGGCAACATGAAGGTATTTATGTTTATTTTGGTAAGCGACCTCATTTCTTAAAAGGTGCAATCCTTTTGGGAGTTTGGCGAGTTGTATTGAAAGGTAGCGACCTGACGTATAGGAGTGGCGAACTCTTACGAGGTCGCATGATATAAGTGTTATTATACCAGCTCGGCGTTAAGTGTTAGTTCGGCGTTGAGAGCTCAACTACATGATTATTTGGGCTCTGATGGACTAATATGGACTGATTTATGGGGTCCCGGCGGGTTTTTATTATGAACATGGTTATTAGCCTACGGCTAATATGGTAATTCATGGGGACTTAACATAGAAATCACAAATATAGGTCGGTTGTTATTTATGGTATTACAGTTATAGTAGGAGAGGGAACCCTAAATTGAGAATACTTCTCTTATCTATATAAAGAGGACTCATACCTCATTCTTTTCTCTCTAAATTGATTTTTACATCCTACGTTTTGAGCTCTCGCCTCTCTCTCACACACACTCTAACTTAAGTATCGAAAGGCCTACGCCGGGGCCATCCTCCGCCTTGTCTTGGGTTTTATTTTGTAGGATTTATCAGGTCGCCAGGAGTCACTTGGAGATCAGTCAGGTCGTTGCGCGTTTAGTTGAGGTTATTAAGGTCGTTGATCACGTATTTGAGGTCAGGACATTCTATTCTTGAAGTATCAATCCTTTTTGTCGCATCAAGTGGCACCGTTTGTGGAAAGAGGGATATCGAGTACTTGAGGAAAAGACGTGAGATTTTTCACAAACACAACATGAAGGGAAGAGGTATGCCACCTCGGAACATAAATTTTGATTCGGGGACGAGCAAGACAAAGGGGACAAACAAAGGGACACGGACAGGAAGAGAATAACGGAAGGATAAACATGATTTCAGGGAGGACATAGATTTGGACACAAATTATGCACGAAAAAAACACGCTACAACAACCCGTGTTGGGCCATGTGAGGTCGCTGTCCTCAATAGACGACCTCTGATCTCAGGGCCTATAATATCATTTGGCCCTGAGCCGCGGCCTGCAGGTGGAACATAATGATGCACTAATGATTGAAGCCGAAATAGCGGGATATGAAGTCGGAAGGATATTTGTAGACAATGGGAGCTCAGTCGACATCATATATCTAGAATGTCTAAAATATAAGGATCTGAAGGTAAATGTACGATCGGTAAATACTCCGATTTATACTTTTAATGGTGCGCAGGTTATCACTGAAGGCGAGTTGGCACTCCCTGTGGTTTTGGAAAAGGGGGGACTGAGAGTAAAGAATGAAGTGAAATTCTTAATTGTTAAAGGGAACTTGGTGTACAATGCAATATTGGGGCGACCTGCCCTCAACACATTTCAGGCGGTCACCTTTACTTACCACGTGAGTATCAAATATCCGGCAGGAGATAAGGTAGGAGAAGTTGTATCAGAATAACAGGTCGCTAGATCGTGCTATCAGATGACGGTCAGAAAAGGTATGATTGAAAGCAAACGAGAGAGGAAAGGAATATATATGAAGGAATAGTCAGCTCCAAGAAGGTGAGGGGGGAGGAAAATTATGTCCGACCTCATGAGAAATATCACTGGAAGAAGCCAGGCCGGAGTGCACCACCAAGATAGTGACCCAACTGATAGAAACTGTAAGGGATGAGTTGAAAGCTTTATTGAGAGAGTTTTGGGATATTTTTGCCTATGGAGAGGGAGAGCTACCAGGAGTATCCCCTGAGGTCACACAACACCATTTGAATGTTGATCCAGAGACACGATCTATCCAACAGAAAATGAGACATTTCGAGGCAGAGTTAGATAAGGTGATCGAAGAGAAGGTGCAAAAGTTATTAAAAGTTGGACACATTCGAGTAATTCAATTTCCATAATACATGTCCAATGTTGTGATTGTACCGAAACTCAGACAGAAGTAGAGGATGTGCGTGGACTTTCACGACTTAAACAAGGCATGCCCAAAATATCACTATCCACTGCCACGCATTGATCAGCTGGTTGACCCGACCTCCAGCTACGAGCTGTTAAGCATGATGGACGCCTCCCAAGGGTACCATCAAGTTCCTTTGGCGAAATAAGACCAACCCAAGGTAAGCTTTGTCACCTCCACGTGTACTTACTACTTCGTGTCTATGCCGTTTGGATTAAAGAATGCAGAGGCGACCTACCAAAGGCTGGTGGATAAGATGTTAAGAGACATGCTTGGGTCTACCATGGAGGTTTACGTAAACAACATGCTAGTGAAGAGCAAGAAGGCGGACTCACATGTGGAGGACTTACGAAAAGCCTTTATTATACTAAGGCAATACGGGATGCGACTTAACCCAAAGAAGTGTGCATTCGGTGTGTGATCAGGAAAATTCTTGGGATATATGGTGACAGAACGAGGTATCGAGGTAAATCCGGAAAAATTGAAAGTTGTTATGGAGATGTCACATCCTCGAATGGTGCGCGGCGTGCAGGTACTGACAGGACGGATTGCAGGTCTTAGTCGTTTTATTTCCAGGTCGGCAGAGAAAGGCGTGCCCTTCTTCAGGACGCTCAGGAAAGGGTCCAAGTTTGAGTGGACAAAATATGCTGCAGAAGCTTTTGATAAGCTCAATGAATACTTGGCGGAGATACCATTTCTAACCAAACCAATGCCAAGCGAGGACTTAATTCTGTATATATCAGTTAGAGAGGTCGCGGTAAGTTCGGTGTTTATCTGGGAAGATGCGGGTGTGCAGAAGCCCATCTACTATATCAGTAGGATGCTGAGGGGAGCCAAGTTGAACTACTCGGAATTAGAGAAATGAGGATTTGCGCTAATCTATACATCGAGGAAGCTTCGACCTTATTTTTTGGGTCACAGTGTTAAGGTACGCACCAATTTAGTTCTCAAATAGGTTTTAAGTAATCTGAATGTATCAGGATGGCTGGTGAAGTGGGCGGTAGAGCTCAGTGAATATGACGTGATGTACGAGCCTAGAACAACTATCAAGGCACAAGTATTGGTGGATTTCTTACAAGAGATGGTGCGCCCTACAAAGCAGGTGGAAGAACGGAAATCATGGCTACTACATACATATGGATCGACCATGGCATCAGGGGTTGGGCTAGGTAATGTTTTAACTAGTCCTGAGGGAGAAAATCTCAATTTTGCGATCAAGCTGGGGTTTAGGGCCTCCAACAATGAAGCGGAGTATGAAGCGCTGTTACAGGGTATAAGAATGGCAAGTGACCTAGGAGCGCGGAAAATTAAGGCTTACACAGACTCACAGTTGGTAGATCGCCAGTTTGATGGGTCTTTTGAGGCAAGAGAGGAACGCATGCAGGAATACTTGAAAAAGCTGAAGGAGTGTGTCATGGCTCTGGGCAAATTAGAATCGCCGGAGGAAAAGTTAGGGTTTGGAAATGGGGAAAATGATTTAGACGGGGAAGGCAATTCGATTTGTTATGGGAGAGGCGGGCTGACCCGGGTTGCTGGAGCGGGTATTGAATTAATTGGAGGAAGTGGGCAAGTTGATGGGATGGATGCTGGACCGTTTGGTGGTACTGGGCCGGCCCAATAGGCTACCTGGTAGCAGCAATGGACAAATGGCCATTAACCAATTAAAATATCTTTTGTGTCTTTTATCTGTTTTGTTTTTAGTCTAACATGTGTAATGTTTTTAGTGGGTGAAAACCCTTGCCTTGCGGGTCAAGGGCGATCATTTTGGTCCCCCTCACCCCCCCCCCAAAAGTATATTTATGCTACGGTTGTGAAAGGAATGAATAAGAAAAAATTACATCAGCTCTTCTTCCTTCCAAACATCTCTCTCTATTC